>QEPC01014667.1:1989134-2008465 GCA_003113815.1 Sphenodon punctatus
ACTCAATGAGTCTGTACAGTGAAATGCATAACACAAGGTTTCAGTTCAAGGTTTAAGTTTCATTTCAGTACAAAACTGAAATGAAACTTAAAGCAATCTAAAAATCCTACTCAACGCCTGCTGTTCAGGAACAGTGACTAGTTCAGAAGGTGTTGGGAAGGGGGGGGGGGCAGATAATTAGTTTAGTTTCTTGCAAGCCTCTCTCCACCTCTGGTGCCTGGAAGTTTGCTCCTCAGTGACTACACCTCCCTGTCATGTTTGACCTTCCAGTGAACCTTTTTTTGCCACCCGAACTCATCCGAACGCGATCCGAACTGACCGAACTGTTCGGCCATTTCGTCATTCGGTGTTCAGATTGTTCGGTTTGTTCACATTCGTGTTCATGTTCGGTCATCCGAACAGTTCGAGTTTGGGCTGAACTCCGAACTTCCGAACCGTGTTCGCCCATTCCTACCACCCACCCATCTCCACACACGGAGCCCTCCAGTAAAATGGAGAAGGCTCCGTGGATGAGGATGGGCAGAGGTGAGTGTGTGTCCGTGTAAACGGACACACACACACCTCCACCCACCATGCCAAAACACGCACTCCCCACCCCCATCCGTGTATTTAAGGCCGTAGAGGTGGAAGTAATCTTTTAGACATGCAGGACCCAGGCCGTTCAGTCCGCACATGTTTGGAGAGGGAATTCCTTCTCCCCCTTTTCTCATTTGACCACCCCACCCGATTGTGAGAACACACAGGATGTTAAAGTGAGCTAGGAGGTAGTTACTGTAACTACAGTATCTCCACCATCTTAATGGAATGCATTAGATCTATCTCATGCTTCTGTGCCAGCCACAGTCAGAAGCAGAGCAATCTTTGGATCACCCTCCAGTTTAATTGCTCTTGTGGCTTTCATATACCATGTAAATTGATGATTGCTGTCTGAATCTTTTCCAAGCTTGTGCCCTCTGAGTTTCACGGCTAATGAAGAGTTTACTTGCAGTTCCACAGCATCTGAGGCAGCCATTTTAATCTGAGCTCAGTCCCCGGGCTCCCCAGCACCCTGTGTGTTCTACTTCCGGCACCATGTAATGTCTTTGAATAATGGAACATGTTTAGAAATGAACCCTTTTTTAGTGAAAAATAATAAAGGTAAACGCTGCTTCCTGATTTTGGCTGTGATGGGGAGATTTGGTCTGCTGTGCCAGTTTCTGTGCTTTGCTCTTCTCCTGAGGCACTGCTAGCTCAGGCTCCACCCCTAGCCTACAGAGAGCGAGAGAGAGAGAGAGCATGCATATGCGTGTGTGGACACTTCTCTACACTCTGGAGGCACCTTGCTTCTATAGCACAATTACCTCCCCCAAGTGCTGGTGAAAACCAGTCCTATGTGACTTGCCACAATGACCCAGAGACTGGACCCATTTCTCCCGAGTTCCAGCCTAGTGCATGAACCACAGAATAATCCTTCCTCACCGATACGTCCATGTTAGATTCAGCCACAAATACTGTTTTTAGGCCCCCATCCCTAATAGCAACACTGGTATACAATGCAGGACTGTTATGCTCAGGTAAGTGTACAGATAGGAATCTACACAATGATTAAAAGATACTCATCTTTCCAGACATAATACAGCCTAGTAATAGCTCATGGTCTTTGTTGTTTGCCTTTGTTGCTTGTGAGTAATAAAGAGCTCTGGCAAGAAGCCCAAACTCTTCAAACTAACCTAATCTGAGCTGTGATCTGTTCTCCGTGCTCTTAATTTATTTAACATTGTTATACTTTTCCCCAATTAAAATATATGAATGTGCCATTCTCTAAGTGCAATAGCTTGCTCCAGGCTAGCTCGATATGTAAATGTATTCAGGGCAAGGCTGGGCTTTGCATTCTCCATGGAAGCCAGTGGAGTTCCACTGTGAATCTGCATGGTTTACTCTCTCATACAGACACGCACAAACAAGCATGTTCATGTAGGGTTACCAGCTTCTTGTAGGTTTCTCCCTGGAGGGGGCAGCGCTGTGTCGGTGGGAGTGGAGTGAGTGGGTTGGCATGCGCCTTTCTGACACAACTCTGCCCCTTATGGAGCATCATGATGTCATGGCGCTCTATAGGGTCACAGCCACATAAGAAAAGAGGTGGGGAAATCCCTGTGGCACAGCCGCTTTACGATGTGGCTGCTCCATGGTGTCTCCAGGTTACCGGAGCACCTCTGGCTGACACGGAGGAATTGGTGCTTCCTCCCTGGAGCCCAGAAGCTGGGCAAAACCCCAAAAGGTGGCAACCCTATATGCGTACAGTGGCATCTGTTCAGAAATTGTTCTCTGTTCTTTTGCCTAATCGTTGAGTTATGCTCTAAGTGACAAGAGAGTGAGCCAGGCACTATGGGGATTCTTTTTTTTTAACTGATCTATCCAGTGCCAATATATTGGCCCTTTTTACACGGGCGGCACCCACGCGTGACCATCCAGAAATCTGGGTGTTCATGCGTGGGACCCACCTGTGTAAATCCTGCAGTGGGGAATGGGCATGCATGCGCGCTCCCACGCACACGCATGCACACCCACCTCCACCCATCCCCCATGCAAGGAGCTACTGGCGAAAACAGCATTTACTCCATGCGTGTTGATGGGTGGAGGTGGGTGTAGATGGGTGTGCGCCCATCTACACCCTCCCCGCACCCTCCGCACATGGACCACAGCACACACCGACCGCCACCACCCACGCCGTGGCTCATGTAAGCAAGGCCATTGGCACGTTGCCTTCAGACTTGCAGGCCCTTCTGTGCTGAGTAGGTGACACCACCCAGCCTTCCGACTGGCTTCTTGGGGGCTATAAGGCCACCGAGCAGCACAGGAAGCTGGATGGAACAATATCATCACTTCCTGATTCCAGTTCTGATCTTCTGTCCTGACCTGGGCCTGTACTGCTTCCATCTGGACTTAGTGCAGTCCCAAACAACCAGAGGTTCACACGCCCTGCTCTCAACCTTCTGAGGAGGGCTGCCTTGTTGCATGTCAGAAGGACTGCTGGTCTGGAGCACTACCGTGGGTGCTTTTAAATGGACGGACTGCCCCGGTGCTGGCAGCAGTGGCCCTTTAATCTAAAGGCACCCTACCAGATGTGCAGGCAGAGCAGGTGCGGAGCAGGCAGGGCAGTCACAACGGCAGCACTCCAAAACATCCTGAAGCACCAGCTGGCCAAACTTTTCTATACTACCTGAAAACAGTAAGTTTCGGTAATAATCAATAGTTTCAATACCCATTTGCACTCCATAGAGTTTTTCAGTCTCTTGGTTTTTCTGTTTGGTTATTTCCGTATTTTGGTCATTCTGGTATTTTGTTTACACCATTTTGGCAGTATCTGCACTATTGCACATGCACAATTGCAAAAAATCATACAACTAAAATATCAAAATAACCAAATTAAAAAAAACAAAAGCTGAAATGGAATACCTGAAAAATCGGATGTGTGTGTACCTGGTTTTGTTTGTGGGTAGTGTTCAAGTAGCCAAAGACCTACTCAAAAATGTGAAAAATACCCACAAATTCTAAACTCACTATCCATTTCAGGTTCACCTGAGTCTAATACCGCATTCACACCTTCAGCAGCGGGCTGATCCATGCAGATTTTGGCTCCGGGAGAGAATCCGGAATCCAAAATATGCACAGGTTTGGCCACTATGAAAGTCCCCCACACCCCTCTGCATGGCTTTGCTGGCAAATACCTGAAAAAGTACAGCACTGGATTTCCCTGCTCTGCATTCTTCCAGGTGTTTTCTGACAAAACCACGCAGGGGGACTTTCACGCCGGTCAAACCCTGTGCATATTTTGGCTTCCGGATTCTCTCCAAGAGCCAAAATCTGCGCAGACCAACACACCGCTGAAGGTGTGAATGCGGTCTAAGTTTGCTCATCTTGCAGAGATAATGGAAGACTTTTTTATTTCTCCCAACATTTAGCAGGCAGGGATAGGGTTTGAAAGGTTTGAGACAAGAGATTTAACTGGTTTTATTTATATATATTTATGATTTTGTGTGTTGTAACCTGCCCTTAGCCCTCAGGATTATACATTTAAATAAATAAGTATTGCAGGGTGGTTCTTCCAACCCCTTCAAACCTCTCCAACATACGGGTCTGTAGAAGGTGCAAATTCTGTGGGAGTGAGCTAGTTGTTGGATTCAGAGTGTAGAACATTAGTATTTGTAGGCGTTCTGCATCCTCTTCCCTACAGGATGTTTTCTGTGGCACCTCAGAGTTCACGATGGATATATATAACTCCTGCTTTCTTCCTTCTCTATGGTTTTAGACTTGAGGCCAAAACTCATTACCCATTTTTTCAGTTGTGAGATTCCCAACCAAGCTGCCAATCACTTGGGCAAGAGGGTTAGTCAAGAGTCAGGTCCACTGTCAAAGTTGTACAAATTTTATAGCACCGCAAACACTTTAACAACCATGATGCTTGAAGCTCAAGAGCCTTGAGAGAACAAGGAGAGTTATTCAAAGTCTGTGCCACTTCTGCTCCCTGTTTTCCAGGTGTATGATTTCACTCCATGGAAAAACACGTGCGTTGCCAAAGTGAACACATAAAACCTTTGATGAGCAGAGTTTGGAGAAGCACAAATCATTCGAACCAATGGTTGGTCCAATTCTCAAAGGCACTTGGCAGACATTGTATAATTTGTGGTTTTACACGCAGGCCTTTTCCTCTCCATTCCCAATCCGGAATATGGTATTCTGGTAGGTGAGCTGGGTTGGGCTCATCTTCTCCCCTGAAGGGGTAGGCCCCAAAGTACTGCACCTGAATGACATTCAAGGCTTGAGGCAAAGTCAACAAACTGGTTTTCTAGAATTGTGGTTTGGTAGTTGTATGATATACCTACCTAATGCTCAAAAACTATTAACGTCTGGGTTCTCTCACCACCCCCATTGGCTAGAAGGCAGATAATAGACAAACATTCTAACATCCCCCTTTCTCTGACACACTGGAACATGCTATTTCAGGTCACCTGACATCATTTTAGGCTCTGCCATGAGATAATGCATTGCTTGTAGCTCTCAGCTGGGAGCACTAACACCACAGCGTTCAGATACAATTGATAACACGTTTTGTCAGAGATCCCTCAACCAATTCTCAATTTCTCCACTGAATTCATGCAACATGCTAATATTAAAAGGGGTTTTTATAATGGATAGAAAGATTATGGGACAAAGGTGTGCTTTTTGCTCCACCCATACTGGCAAAGGTAGAGTCCTACCACAAAAAGCTTAGGCTGTAATCCTCAAACCACTAAATTGCAAGTAGTCCTATTAATTAGAGTGGGACTACTCTGGAGGAAATAATTTGAGGATCACTGCTTTAAAGTTTAACTCCAGCCAGCTAGGACTGAAATGAACTGCCCTGTTTCACTTTGTGAATTTAATCCACATATTTGGTACAGGCCAAAGGGATCCAGCACAGCTGGACCTCCACGGTCCGTTCCCATTTCAATCCCCTCCCCTTTAGAGAACATGTGCAAAATCTGAGGAATAAGGAGCAGATTTCCAGATCTGGCTCTTCTTTGGAGCAAGGAACAGACTGTGATAGGCTGTGTTCTTCTGATGGACCTGGATTGGAGCGGTGGGTTTTGACGGAACTGGAACCCACTGCAAAAAAAACAACAACCATTCAGCTCTACAACCAGCAATAGAATTCAGGTATGATATATTTAAGGGCTGAAATCTATTGAGTTACAACAGTATCAGGCTGGAACATGAGGAAAATGAGGCTTCACGCCCTTTAAAATAGGTGTTGTAGAAATTCACTTCTCAGGGCCTCTCTATCCAGATCTTTCTTCCTCCAGACACACACCTTATTTCCTCTGCAACTTACTAACACACTGTATTCTATATAATAGAAATAGAAACCCACTTATCTGGACTAGTTCAGACATAAAGCATGTCCCTCAAGGTGTTTGGATAAGGGGGACCTCTATTGCATTTGAGAAGATTTGGTAGTAACTAAAATACAGTAAGTGAAATCCAGTTCTTAATTTGTAAAGAAAAAAGGAGTCAGGGTTCAAGTCTACCCTGAAGTCCCACTTCTTGACCCCAGAAGGGGTATTCACAGGGGTTGGTGGAGCAGGGGCACTGGTGGTCCCTGTACCTACCCCTATCTTGCAAACCACTGTTTAGGGGCTGGGGCTGCCACTCAGCTGTTTGGTGCCGCCCATCAGCCCCAACCCTCTCGGGGGAAGAGACTGCTGGGATTGAGGTTGGTGCTTCTGCATCCAGCCATGGGTGGGATTCTTGCAACATAACAGCAGTGACAGGGTCTGGAAGATGTGCCGGGGCTGAACCCTGGCAAGGGTGGCACAAATTAAGCCCCGATAAAATCTTGGCTCCACTGAAATCAATGGGAATTCTGCCATTAACTTTAGTTGAACTAGGATTTCATCCCCTCCAGTGCAGTTTCTAGAGTGGGGTGGCAAAGACTTGGGACGTGAAGTGGAAGCTGAATGGCGTCAATGTTAAGGGCAGAGAGCATAGACTGACGCATGAATACTGCTTTGATGCAATGCTGTCTTGTCAAAGCCTATTCTCCTGAGCAATTATTGGAGATAAGGGACACAGCCAGGTTTTGACTGTGGTTTTGGGGTACATGGCCATAAATAAATATTTATTTGCCTATCTCCCACTGCTGAAGAGAAGAGCCGCCTGCCGAAAGGCCTAAGTGGTATTTTGGTGTGTGTTTTTAAAGCTATGGGACGGCATGATGGGACACTCAATTGCATAATTTGAAACTCAGGTGAATATGCAGATTTCTGCTCACAGAATTTGGGTTCAGTTTCATGACTGCAGAATTTGGACCATTTTGTTTGCAAATTGGGTGAGGCCCTGGAAATAGCCAACGTAAACAGTGAATTAGTTAAAATGTCTCAGGAGAATTAATTGAAAGGAGCAGCCGAGCAGGGGACAGTCTGTTATTCACATTACTTGTCATGTTTCCCTTTTTGTTTACATTGGTGTCCATAATTCCATTGAGCCCACTGGCATTATGCACAGGTTCATTTGTCAGTCCAGCAGTGGCCATGGAGCCAAAGGAAGCCATTTATCCAGTTTCAGTGGTCTACAGTAGTCAGATGATTGGCCAATGACTCATTGGTAGGTCAGGAGAATATGACTTGCCCAAGACCACACAGTGATGCCAGGATTTGAACTCAGGATTCTCAGTTCAGAATAAAACAGCCAGGGCACTGGACTGCACTGACTCCCTCGTTGACATAATATTGGTGTAAATTCAGAGGTTTGCAACCATTTTGAGGCCTCAGTCTCTAGTTTTGATTATTGCCAATGATGCTGAGTTATCCACTGAAATAAGTCTTCCATGTTGTACTTCTTCCCTTGACCCTATGCTGTCTGTAGGGGCAATGCCCTCATTCACTCTTGCTGGGGCCCATGAGGCAGTGTTTTTAAAAGGGAATTTTAAAGGGTGGAGATGAACTGAAAAGGGCACTTTTAAACCATGCAGAGGGGCACTGTTAACCTTTATTTTAAAACATTAAATACTAATGTATTGCTATGATACATGTATTTTAATACTAAATGTTTGTGATTTAAAGAAATTTACCACTTAAATTTATCTAAAAATGTCCAAAATTCCAAAGGTTTTTTTTTTAAAACAAAATTCCACTGGGCAGAAATCCCTGTATCAAACTGACATCTCCTGTCTCTGGCTGAAAGAAAGAGGGCAACAGCAGGGCATGGATCATAATAAACTCTGCCAATTCCATTCAGATCAACGTATAGCCACACATTAACTGTCTGTGTTGGCATTCTTGTTCGAGTGTCATCCACTAGAAGATTATGAAGTGACACAATTATTTCCGTTTGCATTGTCTGTGGCAAGAGAGTTGCAATTGCTGCCAAAAGTTTTGCAGTATGGCAGAAGAGGCGGACGACAGCTGGTGAAGGTGCACCAATATGGAGCATCCTAAATCACTCTCCTGTGGGAGATGAGGGACTTTAGAAATCACTTTCCATTGGTCACATGCTTCATCTGCAAATACGCCAACTTTCCACAGGAAAAGCCTGGCAGACAGCACCATCTTTCTGTCTTCACGTACTGAGACTGCTTCTACACAAACACAAGTATCCCAGTATCATTAATTTTCAGGGATAAGCACTATCCCGGGACTGCAGTGTAGACACTTATAAGAGTCCAGGGTCAGTCTTAGAAACTGCGGGACCCAGGGTGAAGACAAAATGCGGGGAGCCCTCGACCCTGCCCACTTTCCTTTGACAATTACAGAGAATTGCCATATAAGTTATTTTTAACCTGTAAGTAAAATGTGCACTAAAGAACATTTAAATCTGTTTTCGATGAAAGGAAGCACAGGACACAGATATGGTTAAAAGGCAACAATCAGTCTGTAATGGGTGAGTGAACCTCGTTTTCCAGAAAACTCCTCCCAGAAGACGTCATGACGTGGGCCTTCCATGCCCCCAACACCCCGCACAAACCTAACAGCTCAAATTCAACCACTCCCCAACTTCTTTCATGCTCCTGCCCCCTCCTGTCAATTCGTTTTTGTTATTATGAAAACGAAAATGAAAACGTTTATTTTCTTTTTTGTTATTGAAATAATGAAAATGAAAAATAATAATAATGAAAAATAATAATGAAAACGAATGTTCATTTTGAAATAATGGGAAAATACTAAAAAAAACACATTTCAGGCTATGCCTTTTTTGTTTCTTATTCAATTTTGATGAGACTTGGGGAGATTCTACCCGGAATGGAGGGCACTATGTGAATTTTGGAAAAATTGGATAAAGAAAACCGATTTTAGAAGCAATTTAATATTGTGATTTTAAGAAAAGCTGCATACACATTCCTGGCTACAACTTCTTTATCTTCCAGCCAATATGCATGAAACCTGGGAAGATTATGTCACTTGCCAAGATAACTAATCCTGCCAAATTTCAGAAATATTGGATAAAGGGTCCTGATGTTATAAACCATTAAGTTGAAGATGCATTTCTGGCTGTAACATTTAGTTTACAAGCCATTTGGCAGGAATGTATTCCACACCTTCCCTGTCATCTCTGCCACACTACAGGACAATTTGATAAAGGGCCCCAAGCAACTGAATTTGTCCCCTTGAGGACCATTATTTAGATAACTAGCAGCACATGCAGTGCCAGTCAGAGGCAGGCACCTGGCATGTGTTATGGGAAGGGGGGTAGGAAGGGGAATGGACCTGGCTCAACAGCAATTCGAATATTACCTGCCCCGGGACGCTCGTGTGGGGGACACAAGTGAAATACGGAAGGACACCCCTCAGGTTCTTATAGGGCCGCTGGCTTCCAAGGAAGCGGCGGCCTATATCATCATCGGGGGGGAGACAGCGAGGCCCTGAGTGAACCCCCACTCGAGCGTGTTGGCTGCAAGGGCAGCCCTTAATCCCCCTAGATACACCACTTTTATACGTGTCAGGGTATGCACACAGGGGAAGGGGACGTGCTGATCGTGGGGAGTTGGGGGACAGGTGCAGCGTGCAATTTGGGGTTAAGGGTACAGGGAGGAAGGAACAGCCACACAGGATACCCTAGGAGGGGTTTACAGAAGCTGAGGGAAGTAGGCCCCGTGAGGGGGGAATCCGTGCCCAACACCCAATCCTCCCACACACCCACCTGGCTTCCTATAATTCCCACTACAACGTCACACACTTGCCACGACCACTCTCGTTCCCACCGCACTCACGCTCCTTCCACACCACACTCTCGCCTTCGAATCCTCCTCAATGCTTTGCTCGCAAGGGGCCAGTCTGCAGCTACGCTGATCACCGGCGCCGTTCTGCAGTCTCTGGCCTCCTTTTGAATGCCTGCTCTGAGCCCCGCCTTTTCCTGTAGGCGTGCCGAGCGGCGCGGCGTCTCTGCTGGCCCCGCCCCCACGCTCCTTGCAGGCCCTCCCTCTTCCTCTATTGCTTGCGGCGGCGAGGGCTGTGCCTGCCGCCGCATCTGTTTCTGGGGCCCCGGTGCCTCCTGCTCTCGCTGCGTTTGTCGGCGTCGGGGGCCTGGTCTCCTCTGGCCCCGACCGCGACCCCAGGTGCGCGCACGGGTGAGCGCACGCCTAACAGTACCCCCCCCAAGGCCCCCCCCCCCAGGTCGGGGTTTCAGGGGGAAGCGCACATGGAAGGCGCGGACAAGGCGGGGGGCATGCACGTCAGATGCACGCTCCCAGGAGCGCTCGGCGGGGCCGTACCCTTTCCAATCCACCAGGTATCGTAAGACACCCCTCGTCCGTTTAGCATCGAGGATGGCCTGGACCTCGTACTCGGGGAGTGCATCCACCGCCTCCACAGGTGGCGGTGGAAGAGGATCTGGAAATAGAGGGGGGTGAACGGGTTTTAGCAAGGCAACGTGAAAGACGGGATGGCAGCGGACATGGGAGGGCAGGGAGACGTGATACGTCACGGGGTTCACCTGGCGATGGATGGGAAACGGTCCCATGTATTTAGCGTCCAGTTTGGCGGACGGGCGACGAGACGAGAACTGTCGACGGTCGACCCAAACGAGGTCCCCAGGAGCAAAAGACGGGGCCGGCCGACGATGTCGGTCTGCCTGACATTTATACTGCTGCCGAGCCTTGTGCAGAAGGGTGCGGGCACATGCGTGAACATGGTGCAGGGTCTGGATCATGGCTCCCGCCGCCGGGACCGAAGTCGACGGAAGTTCCGGGAGGAAGAGACGCGGGTGGTACCCGTAGTTCACATGGAACGGCGATGTGCCAATGGACGCGTGGGGGGCATTGTTATAGGCAAACTCGGCAAGTGCGAGATAATCCACCCAGTCATCCTGGAGATAGGACACATAACAGCGTAAATACTGCTCCAGGGACTGGTTGGTGCGTTCCGCCTGTCCATTCGCCTGCGGGTGGTAGGCCGTAGTAGGTGCTAGCTGTACGTGGAGAGTTGAGAACAAGGCCTTCCAGAAGTGTGCCACAAATTGAGAGCCACGATCCGAGACAATTACGGTAGGGAGGCCATGCAACCGGACAACGTGCTGTAATACTAGCATTGCGGTTTGCTGCGCCGTGGGTAATTGCTTACAAGGAATAAAGTGGCCCATCTTCGTGAACTGGTCGACGACTACGAGGATAGTGGTGTAGCCCCGTGCAGGGGGAAGTTCCACGATGAAGTCCATATTGAGGCGTTGCCAAGGGCCTTGAGCTAGGGGGGCCAGCTGTAGTAGCCCCGCGGGGCGTTGCCGCGGGGACTTAGTCCTGTTGCAGACGGCACACCCGAGCACATAGGCCCGGGCATCTTGTTTCATTGTTGGCCACCAAAAATGCCGTTGCAGGAGTTGTAGCGTGCGTCGCTGCCCTGGGTGCCCTGCGAGTGGGGCATCATGATGGGCGTGCAGCACCGCTTGGCGGGCCTCCGCAGGGACTATGATGGCATCCTGATGGGTTGGTAACCCCATTACCGCGGGGCCTGATGCCCCTTCCCGGCAAATAGGGTCACGGTTCGTGAGGTGTTGGAATTGAGCAAGTGTCATTCCGGTAGCCACGAATGCACGAGACGGGCAAATCGCCTCTCCCTGGTGTGCAGGAGTAGGGGCCGTTTCTTGATAGCGGGAGAGGGCATCCGCGATAGTGTTACTTTTTCCCGTCCGGTAGGAGATCTGGAAGACGAACCGGGCAAAAAACAAGGCCCAGCGTGCATGGCGAGCATTCATGATGCGCGCCGTCTGCAGGTACACAAGGTTTTTATGGTCCGTTTTTACCTGGACGGGATGGAGAGCACCCTCCAAGTAGTGTCGCCAGCTCCCAAATGCTTCTTTTATGGCCAACAATTCCCTGTCCAGTACCGTATAGTTCCTCTCTGCCGCTGTAAGCTGGCGAGAGAAGAAGGCGCAGGGCAGGGGGATGTCCTCCCCTGGAGGCCGCTGGGAGAGGACCGCACCAAGGGCAACACTAGAGGCGTCCGTCTCCACCAGGAACGGCAAGGCGAAATCGGGATGTTGGAGTATGGGGGCGACGGTGAAGGCTCTTTTCAGTTCCGTAAAGGCCTCTTGTTGAGCACTCCCCCACAGGTAAGTTTCCCCCTTCTTCAGTAGGCGTGTTAACGGTGCGGTGAGCCGAGCAAAGTGCGGGATGTATTGTCGGTAGTAGTTGATACTTCCTAAAAACCTTTGCAGGGGCTTGACGGCGGTAGGGGGAGGCCAGGCTGTAATGGCCTGAACTTTCTCTGGGTCCATCCCAATCCCTTGGGGGGAGACGATGAACCCCAGAAAGGGTACTACTTGCTGGTGGAACATACACTTTTCTCGCTTGCAGTAGAGACGGTTCTGGATTAATCGTGTGAGGACTAGCCGCACATGCTGCACATGCTCCTGTAAATTCCGGGAAAACACAAGGATATCGTCCAGGTATGCTATCACCGAGATGTCCAAGACATCACGAAAAAGATCATTAATAAGATGCTGGAACGTGGCAGGGGCGTTTGCTAGTCCGTAGGGCATCACAAGGTACTCGAACAGGCCATACCGAGTGCGAAAGGCCGTTTTCCACTCGTCCCCTGCCCGAATGCGTAAAAGGTTGTATGCTCCCCTTAAATCAAGTTTTGTGAAGACAGAAGCCCCCTGCAACCGGTTTAAGAGCTCGGGGATAAGCGGCAAAGGGTAGCGGTTTTTAATGGTCAGCGCATTTAGTCCCCTGTAATCGATACAGGGGCGGAGACCCCCATCCTTCTTCGGAACAAAAAATAAGGGGGCCCCCGCAGGGGACGAGGAGGGGCGAATAAAGCCTTTAGCAAGATTCTCCTCCACATACGCCTTTAAGGTTTGCAGCTCGGGGGCAGATAGCGCGTAAAGCCTCCCGTACGGCGGTACGGCGCCCGGGAGGAGGTCAATGGGGCAATCGTAACCCCGGTGAGGGGGAAGTTCCAGAGCATGTTGCTCCTTGAAGGCCTCCTGCAGGTCATCGTAGTCTGGGGGCAATCCTGCGACTTCGTCTTCGTGGCCGTTATAAACCCCCAGCGCCATCTTCCCTACGGGGGCGCTCAGATGGTGGGGTTTACACGCAGGGGAGTTAAAGTTGACGCACCGACGTTGCCAGTCAATGGAGGGGTTGTGCGACCGGAGCCATGGCATCCCGAGGACGATAGGGAAGGCCGGGGTCCGGACCACGTCCAAAGATAGCTCCTCACGATGTGTTCCTAGGGTGCCTTGCAGTAGGGGGGTGCGGTACCGCACCAGGCCTGAGCTCAAGGGAGAGCCGTCTATGGCATAAATCATCTCTGGGTGGTCTTTGGGTACTAGGGGGAGTTGTAGGCGATGGACGAGTCGTTCATCCACGAAATTGCCAGAGGCGCCGGAGTCGATGAGGGCCCACACTACCACCGTCCGTCGCTCGGCGAGTCGTAGAGTCAATGGCACACAGAAATGGTTGGGTCCGTCCCCGCGTTGTACGCTCAATCGTGTCAGGGGTCCTACTGTTCGTGCCGGGCTCCCCCCTGGCCAGCCCGGCCCTCTGCGTTTCCCGCCTGTCGACGTGTGGGGGGCAACTGGGGGCACTCGCGGGAAAAATGGCCTTGCCCTCCGCAATAGAAACATAGCCGACTGGTTCGCCGGCGTTCTTTTTCCTGTGAAGTAAGGGGCCCCCGAGCCGCCCCAAGTTGCATGGGCTCCGGGGCCTCCAAATGGCGGGCTTCCCCCAACCCCTGCGGGACGGCGGGCGACCGGGGTACCCAAGTTCGTACTCCCTCTTGGCGTCTCTCCCGTCGTCGTTCCGACAACCGATCCTCAATCTGGCACGTGAGGTTGACCAGCTTCGGCCAGGTATCTGGCATAGTGGTCATCGCTAACTGATCCTTGAGTTCCTCGTTCAGTCCTTTTCTGTATAACACCTTCAACACATGGTCCGGCCAACCCAGTTCCGCCGCCAGGTGCTGGAAGCGCGTCACGTACTCCAACAGGGGTCCCCTGCCCTGTTTTAATGTCGTTATTGCTGCCTCCGCATCCTTCACACGGTGGGGGTAGTCAAAAAGAAATTCAAACTCCCGCAAAAACCCTTCATAGTCCTTCAATAAAGGGCTTTCCTTTACCAACAAGGGAGTGGCCCAATCAAGTGCCAGCCCCTCCAGATGGCCAATAATAAATGCCACCTTGGTTTCGTCAGAGGGGTACGTTAAGGGTTGCACTCGAAATGCTAGCTTGCATAGGGCTACAAAGCCCTGGAACTGTTTCCGCTCCCCATTGAACTTCATAATCGGGGGGTGCCGGGGTTCCCGAGCTCCCCCCGTTGGGCCCCACCTGGGTTCGGGCGGGTCAGGTACCAGAGGCGGAGCCTCCGCCCCTCTCCCGAATTCCCGTTCCCGCACCTGTTGCTCCTTAATGTCTTTCACCTCCATGGCAAGGGACTGGATGGAAATAGCCATCTCCTCCAGCCGTTTTGCCAGATCCATGGGGCCGGTGATACTGTTATGGGAAGGGGGGTAGGAAGGGGAATGGACCTGGCTCAACAGCAATTCGACTATTAACTGCCCCGGGACGCTCGTGTGGGGGACACAAGTGAAGTACGAAAGGACACCCCTCAGGTTCTTATAGGGCCGCTGGCTTCCAAGGAAGCGGCGGCCTATATCATCATCGGGGGGGAGACAGCGAGGCCCTGAGTGAACCCCCACTCGAGCGTGTTGGCTGCAAGGGCAGCCCTTAATTCCCCTAGATACACCACTTTTGTACGTGTCAAGGTATGCACACAGGGGAAGGGGATGTGCTGATCGTGGGGAATTGGGGAACAGGTGCAGCGTGCAATTTGGGATAAGGGTACAGGGAGGAAGGAACAGCCACACAGGATACCCTAGGAGGGGTTTACAGAAGCTGAGGGAAGTAGACCCCGTGAGGGGGGAATCCGTGCCCAACACCCAATCCTCCCACACACCCACCTGGCTTCCTATAATTCCCACTACAACGTCACACACTTGCCACGACCACTCTCGTTCCCACCGCACTCACGCTCCTTCCACACCACACTCTCGCCTTCGAATCCTCCTCAATGCTTTGCTCGCAAGGGGCCAGTCTGCAGCTACGCTGATCACCGGCGCCGTTCTGCAGTCTCTGGCCTCCTTTTGAATGCCTGCTCTGAGCCCCGCCTTTTCCTGTAGGCGTGCCGAGCGGCGCGGCGTCTCTGCTGGCCCCGCCCCCACGCTCCTTGCAGGCCCTCCCTCTTCCTCTATTGCTTGCGGCGGCGAGGGCTGTGCCTGCCGCCGCATCTGTTTCTGGGGCCCCGGTGCCTCCTGCTCTCGCTGCGTTTGTCGGCGTCGGGGGCCTGGTCTCCTCTGGCCCCGACCGCGACCCCAGGTGCGCGCACGGGTGAGCGCACGCCTAACAGCATGGCAGGGGGGCAGTGGGAGGTTTTAGGAGGGAGACTACATTCACTGGCCAATTACTGCATGCTTCCAGCTTTACAGGACCAATTGGTGGTGGCTTCGAGGCAGGCATAGGGGGCGGCCCTACGGCAGGCACAGAAGGGACATAACTGGGACTTCTGGTGTTCACTTACAAATCCCTTCACAACCTGGCTCCCCCTTACCTCTCCACCCTAATCTCCTTACACACTCCTGCACGCACTGTCTGCTCCTCCTCTGCCCCCTCCCTTGCTCTCCCTTATCTCCCCTGCTCCCCTAACCACCTTTGTCCCTTCTCCCTTGCTGCCTCCCATGCCTGGAACTCCCTCCCTGCTCACATCCACCTTGCCCCCTCCCTCCACACCTTCAAATCCCTCCTCAAAGCCCACCTCTTCCTCGCCACCTTCCCCGATGCCTGTCTGCCCTCCCCACAGACTCCTGCCTAACCGCAACCAAGCCAAGCAGTGCACCTGAGACTTTGCATTCGCTTGAATGTTATTTATCCCTTGTCTCTCCCTATGTCCCCTCTCCTTGTCTCCCCCCTCCGTGTCTATTATATTGTAAGCCATAGGCAGGGATCGCATCTATCTTATTGCTCTGTAAAGCGCCAGGTACACAGTTGGCGGTATACAAATGCTTATTATAATAATAATAATAATAATAAATTAATAATTAATTAATAATAAATCAATAGACATGGCTTACACATCCAGGCTGGCCAAATATCATCACAATCACATCCTGCAGCACTGTGACAGAGGACATAAGAGAATCTCTGTTGACTTTTTCCTAAACAGATGCTTCCGCCTTTCCAGTAACAACTGGGGGAGAGAAGTTGGGGTGGTCACATCACAGAATGAGGATATTTGGTTGACATTTCTTCTGGCCAATTGACATCACAAACAGATCTTATACCACAGTGACACGTAAGAGAATCCTTGGCATAGGCTCATTCCCTGCACAAGCTGTGCAGGCTTATAAAATTGGAACACTTTATCACATCTTTCCAATATTTGTCAGATCTAGTCCTGAAGGTGTGAAATACAACCGTGCCAAATGTCATGTACACTGGTTGAACTATAAATATGTTACGGTCAGACACATATTTATAAGTTAATTGCTTATACCACCAAGACGTTTTATCCAATACTTTTGAACATTGACATAGATAGTAAACATGGGGAGGGGTATAAACTTGTCAAGTCTCATCCACATTAGATGGGAGACAAAGTTGTTACAGCCAGGAATGTATGTGTAGATATTTGCAAAATAACATAATTCAACTGCTTATATAATTGGATTCCTTTATCCAATCCTTCCGAAATTTGGGACATATAATGCCTTCTATTGTAGGCATAATACCTCCAGGTTTCATCCAAATATAATGAAAAACAAACAAAATAGAGCTGGAAATGTGTGTCCCATTGAAACCAATGGAAATAGAAAAAGAAAGCAAAAACGAAAATGAAATATTTAAATAACGAAAACAAAAAATGAAAATAAATAATGACATGGGTCCCTGGTGCACACCGCTAATCTTTAGTGGCCTTTGATACAGTTGACCACAAGGTGTTGACATGACTGCATGGGAATGCTCTTGAGTGGTTCTGCTTCTTCCTGTCGGGGAGGTCCCAGAGAGTGGTGATGGGTGATTGCTCATCATCCTCTTGGGACCTCGCTTGTGGGGGGGTCCTGCAGGGTTCTACTCTGTCTCCCCTCTTGTTCAACAAGTATGTGAAGCCACTGGGCAAGCTCATTCAGAGTTTTGGTGTGAAGTGCCATCAATATGCTAATGACACTCGGCTCTACCTCTCTTTTTCATCCAACCAAGGCCCTGCTCCCTCAGTGCTTACCCAATGCCTGGCTGCTGTTGAGGACTGGATGACAGTACCATCTGTCAGTCTTGTTCATACGGTGAGAACTTGCAGGGAGACGTCCTTGGTTGCTGCCCCAATGCTATGGAACTCCCTTCCCTCAGAGGTTCATTTGAGTACAAGCCTGAAATCTTCTGGAGGCAGTATAAGACTTTTCTATTTGCTAAGGCATTTGGCGGGCAGGGATAGGAATTGGGATGTTTGGGGAGTTTGGGGGTGGAAGTGTGAGGGGGTGGTTGGGGAGAGTTTGGTGGGGTTGGGGTGAGGGGCAAGGTTGGGGGTTTGGGTTTATTATGCTGATTTGTATGTATTGTTTTTATTTTTCTAGCACCTGGAGTATCCTTTCCCTCATAAGTAAAAAAAACCCTCTTTTTCTTTTCAGTACGGCATTCTTGAAATAGAGGTTTAATGCCCATCTGTTCTGCTATCTCTTTGGCGGTTGTTACAGAGCCAGCAAATCCATTCTTGCAATACTCTTGGGGGGAAAAGTTAGCACAGATTTCAGATGTGTGGAAGCTATGTCAAATTGCATTGTTGAACTTTGTAAGATTTTGCTTACATGGTTGACAACATTTAATGGGTATGACCAGAGTACTAGGCTGACAATGAATTCAAAACAACTGAGCTCATTTTCAGACAAAGATCAGGCTTTACTGCTGACTTTTGGATCATGGGCCCTTTCCACACAGACACTCTAACACTGATAAAATGGGTGTTACATTTTATTATACGTTGCAGGGCTGCAGGTGTGCACTATGGGTGCCCTGCAACATGGGGTATTTTCAGACGTTACGAGATCACGCTCAACCACAGTGAACCATGCTCAATCCCGTGGCGGGGCCAAAGCGCCCAGAACGTCTGTTCAGCGCACACCAGATGTTCACCATGCTCAATACGCACATGGGGTCAATTTCAACCACGCTTCCCGGGCTAGCGGGGGGAATATCTCGGGAAGCGTGGTCAAAGAGATCCCCACCGGGAACCAACAAAAAGTAACGTCTGGACGCCAATCCCTGGGCGGAACCAAAGGAAACAAGCCCCAGCCATGGACAATGCACACAGTGTCACTGCCGGGCAATCGGCAACAACACAGCCACCGGAGGGAGATTTATAAGGGAAATCAGCCGCAGGCACACATGGCGGGATGGAGCGAGGAGGGAGGCGGAAGAGAGCGACGGGCGACAGAGCGACGGTGGAGGAGGAGGAGGTGGCAGGGGCAGCGGTGGAGGTGGAGGGAGCACAGGCAGGGGAGGAGGGGGACACGGGAGTCATGCTGACCCTGCAGGCGGCCTGGGAACAACACCCCCAGCAGCAGGTGCCATGCGACGCCCCGGGGACAGCACCCAGGAAACGGGTAAGGGCAATGGAGGGGAGGGGAGCAGGGGGCACAGCCGGGCGACCTGGAGGGAGGTGGGGGGCGGGGGAGCCCCACGAGGGGGCCCAGCCTGCACCTAACCCAACACGCCCCTCTGACTGTCCCCACAGACACGGAAAATGGCCCGGGCGGATGAGCCCCCGGAGGACACCGGACCTGCGTGGGCGGAGGCACCGCCGGCGGAGGAGGAGGTGGAGGAGGAGGATGACCGGCCGTGGGGACTCCGGAGGAAGGCCTACCGCTGAGGGGGCCAGTGGGGCCTCCAGGAGACCAGGGACTTCATCCGCATATGGGGGACCCTGGAGTACCAGCTGGAGCTCGCCCTCAACCAGCGCAACGAGCATGTCTACCAGGACATAGTGCGGGACATGGAGGCGGTGGGGCATCAGCGCACAGTGGCACAGTGCCACTCCAAGGCCAAGGAACTCAAGAGGGGGTACAAGGCCATCTGGGACAACAATAGGCGCTCTGGACACAGGCCCGGACCACCCCCTTCTATGAGGCCCTGGACCGCATCTTACATATGAAGGGCTCCATAGTTGCCCCACAGCTCGTGGGCAGCGCAGTGGTCCAGGTCAGGGAAAGGGCCGAGGTCCCCCTCCCCTCGCCCCCCTCCCGGTAGACACGAGCTCCAGGGCCCCGGACCCCCAGGAGGAGTGCCTAGTGGCCTCCGGCACTGGCAGGGCCCCCCCCGGCAGCAGCCCCGAGAGC
>QEPC01014667.1:2013110-2039221 GCA_003113815.1 Sphenodon punctatus
CCCCCCCGCTCCTGTTGTTCCTTGTGCTTTGCCCGGGCACCCCTGCCCCCCCTTCCTGACCTTTCCCTTGGGTGGGTGCTCCCGCGTGTGCTTGTGTGTGTGTGTGTGTGTGTGTGTGTGTGTGTGTGTGTGTGTGCCCGGGCGTGTGGTCCTGCTGTGTGTTGTGCTGTGGGACTGCTGTGTGTGTGTGTGCGCGCCTGCTGAGTGCCTGTTGGCCACTTCTCCCTCTTCTCCCCTCCCTTCCCGTTTCCCTTGTGTGGGCGTTCCCTTGTGTGCCTTTTTGCTTCGTTTGCCCTCAGGCGGCCATGTCTGTGTCCCGCCCCTGCCCGGTGTCTTCTGGGAGTTTTGACCATGGCCGGGGATGGGCGTCACGTCTGTTGCGCTGCCCCGATCCGTGATGTGTTGGCCCGATTCCCGGTCGTGGTCCCGGTCCTGTCACGTCTGTTTAGGGCTTTTTGTGGCCCCGCGGCGTGGTTGTTTTATTCACCCCCACCAGGGATCCACTGTGGTGAACCGCCCGCCCATAACGTCTGAAATCACCCATGTATAATAAAATGTAACACCCATTTTTTCAGTGTTAAAGCATCTGTGTGAAAAGGGCCACTACCTGTCTGTGCTACTTCCCTCAAGGCATCACTTATGCCACCACCAGCTTGGTATCTCACTTCTTTTACACTTTCTAGTCAACATTCCCATCTTGTCTCAGATAAAGGCTTTGTGGATAGATCAGGGACATGTTTCCTCAGAATTTCCCACCGTACTGTTGATGCTGCAGAGATTGTGTAAAGCCACTGCAAAACACCAAAGAAACGCCAAGTTCTTTGAGATGACTTTGCTATATCACCTAAAACAAGATATCAATTTTGAGCTCCACAAGGTGTATAAAAGGCCCTTGGATTCAGACTGAGAATGCTGGTGGTCCTTAATGTTGGCACCATTATCATAAGCTTGCCCACAACAATTCTGTAGATTTAGTCCATATGATTGTAGCTGGCTTAACAAAACATCACAAAGTCCCTTTCCAGTGGTGTCATGCACTTCAACAAAGTCCGAGACGTGCTCAGCAATTCTCACATCATTGTTTATATCAACAAATTAGAGACAACTGATATTGATATTAGAGACAACTGTTCTTCATTACTGTCTGGCATACAGTCCAGGATCACTGAGTAGTATCTTGCTTGTGTGACATTATCCAGTGTGACATCTTTTACTTTTTCAGACATCAGTAAGGTAAGTTCTCTTTGAATTTGTGGGCCAAGACAGTGGTCTTTGATTTCTTGTGATTTGATCCAGTTTAGATGATCTTCTAGGACAGAATCAAATTTGGCCAGGAGTTCTACATGTGACAGAAAATTCCAATTGTCACAGCTATACAGTGCATCGCTCGCTGCTATCATGAAATGCCAAGTTATGCTCCACTAAATACTGTGTTATGTCGATCGGATCAACCTTTCTAAGACTTTGTGCGAGTGATTAGTCTCCAATTGAAGGAGCACTTCTTTTATTTTATTTATTTATTTAAATTTATATGCCCCCTTCCCTAAAGTTCAGGACAACTCATGACTGTACAAATATTAAACACATACAATAAAAATACCCGTAAATCGTGCGCATGACGCGGCAATGCGCATTTTTTTCAAGTCGCAAATTACCTACCTCGATCAGGCTCCTGGTCAGTTCGCGGCTTGAAAAGAATGCACGTCGCCATGACATGCTCACGATTGCCAGTGGCGTCTCGCCTAATCTCTCCTCGCGGGGTTTTTTAAACCCTGCGCGAGCGCACCGCGCACTCGTCTGAAAACGGCCTGAGAATGCCTCCCTGCAAGCACTTGCTGTATGGGCAAGGCTAAGAGATGATACCCACAGGAAGGCGCTCCCGGCCAATCGCAGGAGCCGCAGTCGAGTACGTAAGGACAGACGGTCTTTCAGATCTGTGGGGTCCAGACTGTTTAGGCACCTTGGTATTTTGGTCAATAGTTGTACCTTCAGTAAGACTTTGGCAAAGCTCAGTCCAGTTTTGCATGCTTTCCATGTGTGCCCTTGATTCCGCATGACTTCTCAGTCTTTCAGCTAAGTGCTTCCCGTCGCTAAGTTCATTGTGCATCAGACTTTTTACATCTTCCTGGAACAACTTGCATGCAAAGTAAAAGACAGAATCTTTTGACTTTGAGTACACAAGCCAACACCTGTCCGCTTTCTCACCGTTAGGCAAGATCCTAAAGTAGTATTGAGGAGAGAAACAACAAACCCATCTGCCATCGGAGGATGAGATTGGAAAATTGTACTCTGATACTCTGGGTGTTTTCAGACGTTACGAGATCACAGCGAACCACGGTGAATACCCACCTGTGGTCACTGTGTCTCGAACGTCTGTTTGGCGGCCGCCAGATGTTCGCCATGGTCAATACCCGCATGGGGTCAATTTCAACCACGCTTCCTGGGCTAGCCGGGGGAATGTCCCGGGAAGCGTGGTCAAAGTGATCCCCAGCGGGGACAAAAAAAAAATAACATCTGGCTGGGCGCCACGGCCCGGGATCACCAGCGGGATCCCGGGCCGTGGCGAATTCGGCCGGACGCTGCGGCCGCATTGGCCCCGCCGCCCGCCCATCTCCCCAGAAGGCAGGCGGCGGGAAGAGTGGAGGGGGTGGGGCCGTGCGGCCGCACGTTACGCCGCGCGGCCCCACCCCCTCCCAGATTCCCCGCCGGGATCCTCCAGCACGTCTGATATGGCGTGACGGGGTCACCCTGGCGGGGGATGGATTTGGTGTTTTTGATACGGGGCCAAGTGGCCCCGTAACATCTGAAAACACCCTCTGCATGGACTTTGGCATACAATTGCTTCTCTATCTTGTGAATGAAGGTATTCTGGCCAGGAACCAGGATCTTCAAAGTTTGGGGGCAGATCCTCAAGTACCACTGTTTCTTCTCTTTCTACTGGATTGATGATGGGATCAGTATCACCCTCCCCCACATCTGCTTGATCATCTGCACCTGGGAAGCCAGTGTCTTCAGCTGGTACACCTGAGCCTGATTGAATGTCTGCAGGAATCTGGCTGCTTTCCACAGCACAAGCATTTTCAATGATACCCAAAAATACTCCTGCGCCTGGTCTTGTGCTGGCAAGAGATGTACTTGCAGTGTTAACAAGAGATGTCCTTGCAATCATCATCTTTGCTCACATCTTGCTTTCTTGGCTGAAGGATAAGGAACCGATTAAGTGAGCCTTGCTGAGATCATTCAAATGCTTCCTGTGACACCTTTTTCTTTCTTTTAGCAGATCCAGCATGATATTTCCTATTTGCATCTCTGTCTCTGCTGGTCATTCTGGTAGAGGATTCCTGAGAGTATGTGCAAGCAAAGCAGCACGAGTCGGATAGGAGTTGGGGGCAAGGTGCTTAAGGGGTGTGCTCAAGATGGAGGAAAGAAGGAGAGAATCCAGATCATGGACTCCTTTGCTCCTAGGGCTCTGGAGCAGCCCCCGCTTCCCTGTCCACCCCCCTAGAGCTCTGAGTGGCCCCCGCTTCCCCCTCCTTTCCTCCACCTAGATCTTTGACCTAAGCAGACCCCACTTGGGTTCTGGAGACAGGTTCTCCGTCAAAGCTGAGGCTCACCTGCACCACCCACCACTTGCCTTTGAGGTAGGTTGCCTGCTGGGCCTCCTCCTTCAGGTCTGCTGGCACCGCGCAGTGAGAACTTGGAGCCTCCAGCTGCAGCGGCATGCCTCCAGGTCTCCTGGGGCAGCCTCCACGCCTTCGCTGCTACTGCTGTGCCTGCTGCTGTTTCCAGTGTGGGGCTGGTGCAGAGGTGATGATTTGTGAGTGTGGGGGGGACAAGACCCACACTGGTGGGGCACTCCTTCCGGGCCCCCAGGGGATGGGCCCCGGGGCGGTCACCCCTATCCACCCCACGGTAAGGCTGACCCTGTATGAGTCACAAGGAGGACTACATCAATCCCATGCTGCACCACAGTTGAATTTCAGCACCTTGGGGGACTCTGATCAAGAGGACGCTACCTCTGCTAGAGCATCAATCTTGTCATTAATTGTCCAGGACATATATTTATACAGGATTCTGTATTTTCAAACCGAACTGGATTCTGTCACACAGACATTGAATTTCAATGCCTTCTACCTCTCTGATTTCTGGGAATATAACAGATTGGTGTGAATGCCAGTCGCCTTGGAGACAGTGGACATGCTGTCTGTCCCCTCCATTTCCAGCTGACCGCCATCCCTGCCCCTGGCCAATCTGAGGGTTGGTGAGAGACTCTAAAGAGAGGGTCAGTATCCTCTGGTCCTGGGTGCCTCTCCTAGCTGCTGTGAGCCCCTCTCCTCCCAACATCCTTGCTGTGCCTATGCTGCTTGCTGGCACGGGTCCCTGGAGTGGATGGGTGTGATGGATTCCCTCTGCTGCAGGGTCAGAGTGGATTGGCAGATAGCATGAATAATATCTGGTCATCACAGCCTTCTCTTCTGTAAATCCCTACTTGTGACATTTTGACACCTGAGACTGCGAATACCATAGAGATGTTGGGGAGACGGGAGGTAAACTCTACCTGCAGTTCTATATGGACTAGATGGTGAGGGTCGGGGGGAGGTTTCAGTCCAGGATAACAGTGTACACAAACACTATTCCTGTATTATTTTATACCGGAAAAAATAAAACCTCAAAAATCAGGTTGGTCAATTCAGGGATAAAACACTGACGTAGGAAATATTTTTATCGGGATGTCTGTCCACATGAAAAATTAATGCCTGAATTAGAGGGGCTTATTCAGGGATAATGCATGTGTAGAAGTACTCTGAGAGACTGTGTTGAGAGCAAATTTTGGATACCAGACAGCATGATTTCCTGTTCAGTATGGAGACGTTCTGCTAAACACTGTTCTGCTGCTTGCACACTTTCCACTCAAATCACCCATGCATCTCGACTGTTGGTTGTAAGAAACTTGTTCGTTGTGTGTCTTCTGCTTTCAATCTGACTGGCAACGTTAAATTTGGATTCTGATTAATGTTTCCCAGGGAAAGGTCCTTCCTTCATCAACTGTCACTTTCTGTCACTTTCTGACTGCTGAATATCTGCAGGTTTGTCAGGAAGGATAAGGTCATTGTGTTACAGCTGTTTCTATAATGCCTGGTAGACATCAGGTCCATCTTCCGTAAGTTCTGTTAGACAAATTTGCTTATTATTGCATGTTTTGAGAAAACCACAGGTGTCTACTTTTTCTTTTCGATCTCCAGTCTTCTCAAGCTTTCCCCGCACTTTCTGGCAACCAGGCATGTTGTACAACACTTTAGGGGTGTGCATGTCATTTTTGTTATTACAATAACGATAACGACAATTGTCGTTATTGTTATTGCAATAACGAAAATGACAATCGATAATAATGACAACGATAATGAAAATGACAATGTCATTATCGTTGTCATTGTTAGTGCTGTAGCAGTTGGGTTTTGGAGGGAAAATATGGAAAGGGGAGGAGGGAGCAGACATCTCAGAGCCCTAAACAGGGTTGAACTCTTGAACTGTGCCTGTGTTGGGAGGGGCGAGCAGCTCAGCAGTATCTGATGGATGTATCGTTGGCCAATGAGCAGCGTAAGCAGGCCCCAGCAGTCTCATGGCACTCTGATTGCTCAATGCCTGTTGCCTCCTACAACCAATTGGAGGGCTCTGGGGGAGGGCACTGCAACCCTTTATAATGGGAGGGCCAGGCTTTTTCTCTCCGTTGTGTGAGAGCTCTGCATGTCACGTTGCATTTACAGAACAGTGGTGCTTGCACACACACAAAAATCCTCCCTAGCCCTCATTGTATTACCAGCAATACCTTTCCTTCTTTATGCCCTAAATTTTACCTTCTCCCTTTCCCTATAGATAGGTAGTATAGATTAGATATAGATATATATTATAGACATATAGATTAGACTAGATTAGAATAGTTATATAGATTATTAATTAGATAATAGATAGTTTTCCTTATTCCTTCCCTTGTCTCCTTTAGATTTAGATAGATATTAGTTGTGTACATATAGAGAGTGATTAGATAGTATATAGATATTTTATATATATATATATATATATATATATATATATCATGTTATTGGAATCGATACCGATACCAACAATAAAATCTTTGTTTGAAATTATACAGATACTAATAACGACAATAATAACGATAATGAAAACATTTTAAATAATGAAAACGATAACGGAAAACAACATGGGGGCCTGGCGCGCACCCCTACACTGCATCAATGAGGTGACCTGATGCTGTGTAAATCTTACATTATAATGTTGTGAAAACTCTTTTGCTTCAGTAAAGACCGAGTGTTGCAGCTTTGTTTTATTCTTTGATGTGCAGAAGTAGGTGTTTAAAGCTGATAGGTTAACCTTCCAAATCTTCAGCTCTGGGACTGTAGCAATGATGGCCTCTGTAGCAAGGCCCAGTCAGTGAGCACAACAGCAAAAAGTCAAAATCTCTCTCATGTACTGGTCACTCAAAAATTTCAAGAGACCAGAGTCTTTCCTTGTGCTTACTGATTCTCCATCCGCAGTAATTTCTGTTAACTTCTTGACATTTGAACCATGTGTTTTCAGGGCTTGGTTCACTCCTACAAGCAAACCTTGGGCTCTATTCTGCTCTGATGAATGAATTAGTAGGAAAAGAGTGCTCAGACTGCCATTTGGCATTGCAAGTTTACAACTAATACATTTGTTATCTTCTGTTTGTTTGCTGACACTGCCATCAAACTGAATACTGAATACCAAACATTCAAACATTTTTCCAATTCTTTTTAGTTCTTTGGCGCTGGTGAACTCCCAATATTTCTCAGTAATAAATAGAATCCCTATAGTGTAGGTCAGAAGCTGCAGGATTAAATGCTGGTAGTTCCGCATCATGTCCTTCATCATGCATAAGAGACACTAAGCGGTTAGCAGCAAGCGCAATCAAGGATCTGGACAGCCATGAATATGCAGACAGTGGGTGTAAACAGATGAGATGCTGCCCCACTTTTGCCCCCATTAACCCCAGATTCAACCATTCATCTGCCCGGTGGCTGCCAGATGTTCACCCCAGGGCCACTACTCATCCCAGGGAAGGCCAATGATGCTGTGCGGGTTAATCTGGGGAAAGGCAGAGCAAGACGCTGCTCCATGGTCACCTCCCGTGAGTTGGGGGGACCCCATGGCTGCCCCCGTCTGTTGGGTGTGCAGCCACCTCTACCTGCACTAAGCACCATAAACTTGTGGTCAGCAGCCTAGCGTGTCCAAGGAACAACCACATCCACAACTCTTTGGTGAGGGAAAGAGGGGAGAGTGTGGGCAGCTGTCAGGCACTGGCATAGGTGGATGGGGGGGGCTCCGTAGGGAGCTGGTACCCAAGGTACCCTTTACCCCACCCCCTCCAGACGGGGGCTCCCATAGCACCTTCCACCAAGGAGAAGGGTGGAGGCAGGGCAGAGAGCCAGGACGCAGGGTGCCTGGCCGTAGCGGAGACAGCCCCACCCCTGCACGCAGAGAGCACCAAGCCCAGCGCTGCCCTGGCTGAGCCGCCGGCACGCATGCGCTCAGGCTCGGAGAGACTGAGAGACATCCCTGCAGACCTGACCCTGCCCAGGCACTCAGAGCGCCTGCACGGGCCTCTGGGGCATACTTAAGGACTGCGTCCAACTTACCTGACTGCCGGTGATCAGATTGCGTGCTGAGAGATTGGCCCCCTGCTTCAGACTATTGACAGTGTTGTGAGTTAATAATGTGCATGTGCGTGTGTGTGAGCAAGGTTGTGTTGTGGGACAGTACATGGGTGCTTGTGATTAGGTGTGGGTGTGACTGAGTTTTCCCTAAATCTTCCATCCCTGGGACCCTTCCCCTGTTGCATGTCCTGATCCCTTCTTCCCTTCCCCTCTTGTTCCCGGGGACCCTTATCCCTCTTGACTCTCCTAGTGAACCAACACTCCCCTACCCTAGTCCCTGTGGCGCCCGGTGTGAGATTGTGGGAGCACTCCTTATGTCACCACCTTCCCGTGATGATCTTTGTCCGGGGGGGAGGGGTTCCCCCCAGTGCTTCTATCAGATCCTGAGGGAATATTTACGTAAAGGTGGTTCGCGTAAATGTTTGCGCCACCTCCACCATAAACTCAAGGGGTCCAAGCTAGCCAAATTTGGTGGAGAAAAGAGATTATTTCAGAGCTTCATGGCTCTGTGTGAACTGACATTTTCTATACAACCGCAGGCATATGCAACAGATCACTTGAAGGTGGCATTCATTATAGGCAATTTAGAAGGGCTAGCGCTCTCCTAAGCAACTCCTTTTTTGACGAGTAACAGCCCATTGTTAACGGATTACGCTGTCTTTAAACGTGAATTCTCCTTTTTATTTGATTAGCCGCATAGGGTGAAGGACGCAGAGACTGCCATCCTGACTGTTAAACAAGGAAAAGGGACCCTCTTAGACTATGTTACCCGATTTCAACAGTTAGCCATCAATGTAGGATGGCCGGACAATGTATTGAAAGTGATGTACAGGAAGGGCCTTAGTGAGGAAATGAAGGATCAGTTATCATATACCACTATCCCCGCCACATGGGGGGAATTAGTCACTCTTACTTTCCAAATAGATGAGCGACTGTCTGAATGATGGAGAGAACAAAGGCAAGAAGGAGTACGTGGAATTACACTCCTCTTCCAACTGACTGCTCCAGTTCGCGTAGACACCAACAGAGCAGATAAGGAGGAACCTACGCAACTAGGGGCGTCCAGAGGGCCCATCTCCGCCGAAGAGCGAGATCGAAGACGGACTTCACGCCTGTGTTTCTACTGCGATGAGTTGACACACTACACTCATAATTGCCCCCAGCTACCCCCCTCACGCCGCATGTTGGGAAACGCCAGACCTCGGGACAACCAGGGAGCATCTCGATAGGCCCACGTCATCCCCTGCATGCTGCGTGTGGTACACCGCCCTTGTTACCGGTTCTCGAGGGACACGTACGCACCCCCATAGTCAGAAACCTCCATAGGGTGTTGTCTCACGGGGGAATATCAGGCCTATGTGGATGTGTTTAGCGAGACAGAAGCCACCCTACGTCCACCACACAGGCCCTACGACAGTCCTACTCTCAGGAACAGAGTCCCCATTTGGATGCATATATGCTCTATTGAAGCCCGAATTGCGGGCGCTAAAGGCGTATATAGAGGACAACTTACGACAAGGATTCATTTGGCACTCCTCTTCCCCTGCCGGAGCACCCTTATTTTTTGTCCCCAAGAAGGACGGGGGGCTCCGTCCGTGCATAAACTATTGGGGCCTTAATGCAGTTACCATGAAGAATCAATACCTCCTTCCGCTAATACCAGAATTGTTGAACAGAGTCCAAGGAGCAATGATCTTCTCCAAACTGGATTTGCAGGGCGCATGCAATCTTTTGCAGATGAGGGCAAGGGATGAATGGAAGACTGCCTTTAGAACCAGGTACGAGCATTTAGAGTATTTGGTTATGCCATTCGGATTGGCCAATGTACCAGCAGCCTTTCAGCACCTCATAAATGATATATTCCGTGACATTCTTGTTGTATTCATAATTGCATACCTCGATGATATTCTGATTTTTTTCTGCCTCAGCAAAGGAATATGTGCAGCATGTCTTCACTGTACTGGAGTGGTTATGAAACAACCACTTGTATTGTAAGCTGGAGAAATGTGTATTTCATGTTTCATCTTTCGAGTTCTTGGGATTCATCATAACGCCCTCCGGCATTCAAATGGACTCAAAAAGGTAAATGCGATACAGGAATGGCCCCCACCGCAATCAGTCAAGGCCCTGCAGCAGTTCCTCAGCAGCGCCAACGCAATACATCCTAGAATATGCCCTAATCACAGTACCCTTGACGCGCTTGTTAAAGAAAGGGCATACATATAAATGGGACAACGAGCAGCAAAAGGCATTCGAACAATTAAAACGAGCCTTTATGCAATCCCCCATCCTGCAGCACTCCGATTTCAACAAACCTTTTATAGTCGAAACAGATGCCTCGGATACTGCTATAGGAGCAGTATTGCTTCAACCCACAGAAATGAGGGATAACCTTCTACCTTGTGCCTTTTACTTGCAACAGCTTACTGGACCAGAGAGGAATTACACCGTATTGGACAGGGAATTGCTAGCCATCAAGGCCACATTTGAGTCCTGGCGGCATTACCTGGAAGGGGCACACAGACCGATGACCGTAATAACAGACCATAAAAACATACTGTACTTACAAATGGCAAGGATAACCAGTGCTCTCATTGCACTCATTGGGCATTGTTTTTTGCCCGTTTTTGTTTCCAGGTAAAATGCAGGCCAAGTCAGCAAAATGTCCTTGCGGATGCCCTGTCCCAATGTCGGGAACACAGCACCCCCTGTGCCGATTGGGGTACGCGATTGTTAGACCAAAAGGTCTTTGCAGCTACGTGCATGTCTTTGCCCCGCTTCCAGTGGTTATCCCATGAAGATGCAACAGTATCCAAGAACCCCCTCTTCACCTCTCGACATGGGCTCTACTGCCATCAAGGCAAGATAGTCATACCACAAGAAGGGCGAAGGTCAATTTCATGGACACACCATGATGCCCCCTTGGCAGGACACCCGGGGCAAAAGCAAGCCTTAGACCTCATACGACGACACTACTGATGGGCCTCCATGGCCCAGGATGTCAAGTGGTACGTACAGGGGTGTCGGCTTTGTGCAAGTACCAAGGTGCCCCAAAGGTGACCTCAGGGATTGCTTCAGCTTACACCAACACCACAAGGCTCATGGCAACGCATAGGTATGGACTTCATTATTGACTTGCCAAGCTCCCAGTCCTACAATATGATCTTAGTGGTTGTGGATCACTTCACCAAATTAGGACATTTTATTCCCTGTCAGGGGCTCCCATCCACCCAGCAAACAGCCCTTCTTGTTCAACACCACATAATCAAATTACATGGTCTCCCTAGAGACATCACGACTGATAGGGGCACGCAGTTCGTATCTCAATTCTGGAAAGTCTTGTTCGCTATTTTGCATGTGCAACTGAGTCCCACCACGGCCTACCATCCCCAAGCAAATGGGCAAGTGGAGCATGTAGACCAAACACTGGAGCAGTATTTACGGTGTTACATCGATTACCTCCAAGTTGATTGGGTCCAGCTTCTCCCAATAGCAGAGTTCGCGTACAACAGCGCGTTGAATGCATCCCTCGGGTCCTCACCGTTTTATGTCACCTTGGATACCACCCACGCCTCTGCTTTCTAGAATTAACTTCTGTCTCTGTTCCTGCAGCTGGGGCCCTAGTACATCAATTACAAGAGGCCCATGCACATGCTAGCACCATGTTGACCACCGAACGACAAAAATACAAGGAGTATGCAGATAAAATATGGTGTCAGGCACCTGTGTTTCAAGTTGGGGACCTGGTCTGGGTGGATGGCAAACATTACCCATCCCTCCGATCAACTCCTAAGCTCAATGTTCAATACATGGGGCCTTTTCAAATCCTCAAAAAGGTTAATGATGTCACTTTCAAGGTAAAGTTACCTGCGCATCTTCACATACACCCAACCTTCCATATCTCCTTACTTAAGACAGCATACCCTCCGTTATACCCCTCAGCTCCCCCGCCTCCTGTGAGCCTTGCCGAAGGTAGTGATGTCCCCGAGTATGAGATACGAGACATCCTAGATTCACGAATCCACAGAGGCTGATTATATTTCTTCCTAGATTGGGAAGGACACGACCCCGCCGACCGTTCATGGGAACCTGCCACAAATGTCCATGCTCCACGACTAATATGGGACTTCCACGCCTCATACCCAACTAAACCAGGGCACCCCTAGCTCCACCATCAGGGGCCTTGGAGGGGTGGGGGTACTGTCAGGTGCTGGCATAGGTGGTTGGGGGGGGAAGGGGAGCTGGTACCCAAGGTACCCTTTACCCCGCCCCCTCCAGACGGGGGCTCCCATAGCACCTTCCACCAAGGAGAAGAGGGGAGGCAGGGCAGAGAGACAGGACGCAGGGCTCCTGGCCGTAGCGGAGTCGGCCCCGCCCCCGCACACAGAGAGTGCCGAACCCAGCGCTGCCCTGGCTGAGCCGCCGGCACGCATGCACTCAGGCTCGGAGAGATGGAGAGACGTCCCTGCAGACCCGGCTCCGCCCAGGCACTCAGAGCGCCTGCGCAGGCATCTGGGGCGTACTTAAGGACTGCGTCCAGCTTACCTAACTGCCGGTGATCGGATTGCGTGCTGAGAAACTGGCCCCCTACTTCAAACTATCAACAGTGTTGTGAGCTAATAGTGTGTGCGTGTGTGTGTGCGTGTGTGTGAGCGAGGGTGTGTTGTGGGACAGTACGTGGGTGCTTGTGATTAGGTGTGGGTGTGACTGAGTTTTCCTTAAATCCTCCATCCCTGGGACCCTTCCCCTGTTGCGTGTTCTGATCCCTTCTTCCCTTCTCCACCTGTTCCCGGGCACCCTTACCCCTCTTGACCCTCCTAGTGAACCAACACTCCCCTACCCTAGTCCCTGTGGCGCCCGGTGTGAGATTGTGGGAGCACTCCTTACATCACCACCTCCCCATGATGATCTTTGGCTGGGGGTGGGTGGGTTCCCCCCAGTGTCTCTATCAGATCCTGAGGGAATATTTACGCAAAGGTGGTTTGTGTTGAAAAGGAGTGTGTGATTCTTTCCCTCTTCCCTTGCCCTGCACCCCAACCCCAACAGCAGCAGGGAGGAACGCCTGCCCGTCAGTTGTGGTCCTCTGAGGAGCCTGCCGATGGCAGCTATGGGGGGGCACCGAGTGACCACAAGCTCCGGAGGTCTTCCCTCTTGTGTGTTAACACTCAGTGCCTCACAAAGGCAATGGCTGTATAGATCATATGCCAAAGTTACCAGGAATTTGACATTTTCTCCATTCTGTGCCTTCAGTATTTTCAGCCATTGATGCTTATCACTGCCTTTCTCCCACTGCAACACCATTGTCTGCCCAACCTTTACGGCTTAATGAAATTCAGATTTAAGGTGATTTACTATTCTTTTTAAACAATCTTCTCCATCAGCTCTCACACCACTTGCAATTGGTTCCTCTATATATTCTTGACACTGTTTACCGGCAACATGCACAAGTGTTTTTCCATTCTCAACAGCCTCAAATGATTCCAGTTCTGGAAAAAAAATGAAAGGATACCTCACATCAAGCCTTATGCCTTAATAAACTGACTCCCTTTTCATTTGCTGGTTCTTTTGCACTCTGCTGTTCCGTTTTTGGTACATCTTTCTTCTGGCGCTGTGATTCTAATTCTTGTTTGGGGGAGTGGTTTGTCATCATTTTCATCAGGTGTTCTCTGCTTTGTTTGTGGTGTATTACCTTACCCCTCTCTTTTGATTCTAAAATGTGTTTCTCTGAGACAATGGCTGTAGCAGCAGAAATAGTTGAAGACTGCTTGGCAAAAAGACTTATTCACTTAAAGACATTTTGCAGAAGCCTCTGAAATTTCTTTTAGGTTTCCTTTTTGCATTTCTTTCAGCATGTGGCATTGTGCGCCGCACCTAACAACCAAAATCAGAATAACTGCATGCCCCGAATTCCTCACCCCTACTTTGCTCAGCGCTGGGTTCCCCACCAGGGTGCTGCCCTGAACTCCCCATTCCCTCCCAATCTCAGGATTCTCGCCTGTTGTAGAGGGAATCTCTTGGGCTTGGCAGAGGTGATTTCTTCCAGTGCAGATGAAAACTTACTAACATGTGCTGGTACCATAACGGGTCTTGTGGAGGGGGGAACTTACTAACATGTGCTGGTACCATAATGGGTCTTGTGGAGGGGGGAACAGTCTAAATAATACAGAAAAATGGGTAAAAAGCCACAGGCAGGGACCGCGTCTATTTCTATGTTCTGTACAGCGCCAAGTACATGACTGGCACTATATAAATGTTTAGAATAATAATAATTAATAATAAAAACAGTTGAGATGGTACCCCACTGTAGTGCACATTTTTACGCTTTGACCCATGAGGGTACAGTTCTGGGGACCCTGCAAGTGGCTGAACAAATCCTGCCTAAGGGACTCAGGTGGAGGTGCTGTGCCATATGTTCACCCAGGATCGTTCCGGGATCACAGCCCAGGTTAGCCTGCGCCCAATCAGGCCAACATGGGCACAGAGGGCTATAACATTTGTTATCGCCTGCTGTGACCCAGCCTGGGTCTGCCATTGTGGTTATTGGCCGCCATGGCTGCCCGTCATGGCATGGGGCGGGGAGTTGGGTGTAGTGTGTTGGCAGAGCCTGGTGGGCTCCCTGCCCTTCATGCTTGTTGTGCGTCCTGACCGCGTTGGTGGCAGTATCTCGACCCAACCTGGGGTGTGACAGCACCGTCACGTGTGGTTTAACTGGGTAAAACCACATCAGTTCTTAAAGTAAACGTTGACTTTATGTTAACCTACGGCAAGGCACAAAACTCTTTCTCCCTAAGGGTCTGCCTTTGGACGGAGGGGCATGCACTCTCTGAAATGGCACAGCACCTCCACCTGAGGCAGGATTTGTTCAGCCTCTTGCAGGGTCCCCAGAACTGTACCCTCCTCCAGACTTGCCCCCTTCTCTTAGAGCAAATACCCACTTAAATACCAGTACATTTATTAAAAGAAATAAAAGGGAAAAGGTGGAGGAGAAGGGAAACCGGGAAAGAAGATAAAAGGCCATACACAATTAAACCCCACCCTCTGCCTTTGGCTTACTACTCATCTTGCAAGAATAGCCATCTCCCCGGGGAGCGGTCCTCGGGGATTCTATTGCTGGCTTCAAGGTGGTGGGCTATCAAATCCCTTTCTTTCCTAAGGCAGACACTCTGTCCCAGAGCTGAAACATCAGGCCCCACAACTCTCAGGCCTAAGCCGGCCTTGCTGGTAAAGCAACCAGCCTCTCAGGAGTGATGCCCTCCTCACTTTCTGGCAGAGGTAGGGTTCCTGGAACATACCCTGGGGGCTCCCACAGCCCTTGGGGCTTTCTGAGTAGCCCCCACACTGCACCTGATTCTCGTAGGGCTCGTCTACAGCCTCTCCTACTGCATAGATCTTTCCTCTGAGTCACATGACGGGTAGACAGCCGTAGAGCCGGCTGGATCATGATTGGCTCTTTCATCCCATTGGCCCTCAGGGCTGCTTGTTTAAGAGAGCTGGGCCAAGACAGGCATGGGTGCTTTCTCTGGGGTGTAAAAACTCCAGGGTGTGTGTTATATGCATACTGGATCTTCCCATTATCTGCAGACTAGGAAAAAAGCTTATATAATTTGAGTAGCTGCTGCAGGCAGCAGGTTTTTGCACGGGGTAGAGCTTCCAAGGAGAAGCCATTGGCAAGTGGGGGGATTTTTATTATATTCCCCATACAACACCAATAAACTATAGGGGGTGTGTGCTATTATTCCAGTGCAGACAGCATTCACTCTTGCAATTGCTGCTTGCTGTGTTTTCGAGAATATTTCTGCACTCTGTTTAGGTATTTGTGTTTGGGGGGTTTTAGAGTCAGGTTCCATTTGTAAGTGAGAATCACCACACCAAAAAAACCACACCAGTTTGCAAACCATCCAGATTTTAACACAAGAGGGCTCCCCCAATATACACATTCTGTCTAATCAAAACCAAAAAACCCCAGTTCTTTGTACAATGCAAAAAAAAATAAATAGATTAAAACCCCAGTCCCTAATTCCCAATTACCAGATCCAGACACTTGGAGTTCCTAGCAGTTTTAGAGCACTTATTTACCTTATTGTGTCAGTCAGCTGATCTAAGCTGTCCCAAAAGTTTGGAAAAGAAATGCAAATCATGAGAAGCCCCAAAATACAAGAGAGCAGTCTCTCTCTTTCTCTGTCAGTGCCCAAAGCAATTCTACTTCACCTTCCCCAAGGAACTCTCATATTTACTATACCGGATTTACCAGTATCGGATCTCCCCGGTATCGGATTTACCGGTATCAGCATACCAGATTTTTAACATTGACTGCTTTACTGTTTTTTTTACATTGCGGCCAATCACTTCAATGGCCGCAATGTAAAAAACCCCAGTAAAACAGCCAATGTTAAAAATCCAGTATGCGGATACTGGCGAATATCAGATTATTGGATTAATCCAATTACACCCGATAATCAGGTATATCGGATTTATCCGATACCGATATTCCCACCCCTACTACAGTTAGACCCACCTGATTCACCTCTCGGATGAGGTGGAAGTTGGAACATAAGCTTTGAGGCCCTGGGGAGAACAGGGAGGTGTTTAACTGCTGCTTTCCCTCCAGACCCTACACTATCAACTTTCTATTCTAAGATAGAAGGTTCTTCAAATGCAAACTGGGCAGTTAATACCGCCCACGTTTTCACATTCAGAGGAGCAAAGGGACCCATGTCCTCAGGGTGGGGAAAGAGGCAGGAATAGCAGCTTTATCTCTACCCTGCCTCCCAGGCATGAAATTATGGCCCTTTTTACACAAGCCTCAGTGCAGAGGGGGGGATCCATGTGCGCAGCAGTCCACGTGCGCTGTGTGGGGGGAGGGTATAGACGGGCACATCCCCATGTACGGAGGCACCTCTGGTTAGTGCCTCCATGCGTGGGGATTTGTGGGGATGTGTGTGCATGGGAGTGTGCACCGCTACGGGATTTACACCGGCGGCACCCGCACATGAACACCCTGTGTAAATGTTGCAGAGTAATAACTGATTTGCAATCAGTAAGGACAAATGCAGCTGAAGGTTTAAAACGGAACTTTACTTAAGCTTTCCAGGCACAGATCCCTAGTTGCATCTAACTAGTAAGAAGACAAAATGGAGACTAAGACAATGAGAGAGAAGGGAAGAGGGAGTGGTTACACAAAGGAATTCAACTGTAAAACCCCATCTCCCTTCCATGTACATATAAACTTAGCAGCGCCATCTGGTGGCTCTATAGTCAATTACTGTTCTTAACTGTTCTTAATTCCGTAACTTTAACTTATGGATGTTGCATATACCAACAGTAAAAAGGGCCAATATCACAGCCCTGTCTTTGAGGCTCGTAACAATACATTTGGAGGGGCCAAGCAGGGTGAAAAGGTCATTTTACTGGGGGGGGATTTTGAGTTCACTGGGGGGGGGTCCCCCTCCCTTTATATGTTAAAAAATGCACTGCATGAGATTTTCCAACCCCCACAGGAAGTTGTATGGAGCAACCCTCTTCTGCTGCTTTTTTTGTTCCTGGCCTCAGGCCTGTAAAATGTGATGCTCTGTGGTTTTATGGTCACCAATGTCAGGAGGTCTCAGACTCAGACCAACAGTTTTGGAAACCAAGAGCCCTCAGCAGGCCCTCCAGTGCAATTCCAGCAGTCTTGTTCTACTCCACGTTCCCCTCCACCACACCCCACCCTTGGTTCTTTGCTATTTATGGGAACCATGTTCCCACCTACTCCTTATTGGCTTCCTGATAAGGCCTCTCAGTTTCCACAGGAGCTGTGGGACTGATCCATCTCACAGTGCTTCCTGACCCTGACTGATCGTTTGCACTGTTCCCACATGTTTCTCCTGCCTTGTGCCCAGTGCCTTGCTCTTGTTTTTCTGTGTCTCTAGCCCTTTGCCCCAAGCCTTACCTCCATTTTCCCTTTCTGACCTGGTGGTGTCCCACTCCTGATCCTGATGCTGCGTGCCAACCCCTATGATCCTGATGCTGCGTGCCAACCCCTATGTCTGCCTACATCCCTGATGGCCCTCATGCCATGCCCCTTACACAGAACATGAGAGACCCAATGACTATTGTTTTTCTGTCATTCACTATTCTGGAGCAGAATTCATTTATAAGACTTGTCTCTCGGACTTCCTGGGGCAAATCCTGCCATGACTCCTCAAAGTGGTGAGATTCCATGGTGTACATCAACCACTTGTGCTCTTTTCCATAGGCCCATGACCTGACATGGCCCTCATGACTTCAATGAGCACAGGATCAAACACCTTAATCTATAATAAGTTTCCACCTTCAGCTTTTTTCCTCCTCAGTTTGTTTCCAAGTGATCAAGCTCGCACAAGCCTAATGATTCCTTTGAATTTTACAAGCATATTCATGTTGTTTGCTGTCAAATGCATGACTTAGTTTTCTGGAGGCTATGGCAAGAGACAAACCATTAATTACTGCACCAGCACACAATGTCTCTGATTTAGAAATGTATTTCAAAATGTATTCAGCCATTGCACTGTCACTTCCACAAATCAGGGAGCAACTGGAATGGTATGACGGTTCCAAATTTGCAAATGGTTGGTGGTATTTAGGTTCTCTGCAGAGTAACCTTCTCTCTCTCTCTCTGAGATTTTAAACCCTTTTCTTTTACAATTTAGTGCTGCTCTCAGAGCCATCATAGGAAGACCAGCTCATTTAAAGAAATGTATAAGAAGAGATGCCTGGTTATTCTTTTCTGATGCTCCCCAGCTTTACTGCAGCGACAGACCTCAGAAGCACAGTTCCCAATCCAATCCCATGAATAAGTCTTCCATTACGTACTCCTAATTATATCTTCATAGATCATTTATTGGGCCTTAGAACTCTGGATTTCCAGGGGGACACTGCACTCCTGGATTGTTCAAGAGGACACAAAACACACACAGTCTTTGCCAGAACGCCGTTCTCATTGAGACGCCGTCAGACTTTCCAAAGAGTTCAGCACCCAATATACCCAGCACTTTGGAAAATCTACCCAATTATTTAGGGACCTATGTAGAACGCAAGTTTATTGGGGCTTAGATCAGTGGTGCCCAAACCTTTTGCCTATATGACCCCATTTTGAGACTTAATATGATCCCATACAGCAACATGAAGCTTCACATCTGTCCTGGCCCCTTAGCCCAGAAGTCTCTTTTCCCTGACCCAAATCTGATTGGGTTCATTTTGGATTCAGTAGGATTGGACTGTACTGTACTGGGGGCTGTACTGCGTACTATGGCAGATCAATGGTACAATGGGTGTAACGAGACGGACAGCAGCCTTGGTTCTGCAGGTGACCTGTCCATCTAAAGACAGGCCGCCAGGACCAGCCCCATTTCTGGTGCTCCTGAACGTCCAGGAGCACCGCCATCAACGTGGACTGACCAAACCCAGGCCCCCGGCCTGCGCTCGGTGGACAGTTGCTGCAGCTCTGCTCTCAGCCAGGGGTTACCCCAGGCAACACCACAGAGTTGAAAATGGCAGCCTAGAGCATCAGGCAATCCACCTGCAACACCTGCTGCAGCTCCGTTCGTGATCTACCTGCAACTCTATGGTATGAGGGAGGGAGCCCAGTCCTGCATCTCTCAGAAGGCGCCCATTGAGTCCAGCATCCTGTCTCTGACAGCGGTCACTCGCAGTCACTTCAGAGAAGTACCCAACAAGTCATAATGGAATGATCCATTTCCTGATGTTCATTCCTAGCCCCCAAGAGTCAGAGGTTGCATCCCCATACCTGCTTGACTAATAGCCATTTATGGACAGATTTATTTATTTTTATTTTATTTATAAACTTTTACCCCGCCCCTCCTGCCATGCAGCTCAGGGCGGCTTCCAACAATCTTTAAAATACAATAAAAACAATTTAAAATAACCATAAATATTATAAAAATAATTAATTTACAGGGCTAGACAGCCCCTCTAAAAGCCAAAAATAGGTGGGGGAACTAAAACCTCCCACCCTACTCACCCTTCCTCCCAAAGGCCTGGGCGAACAGCCAGGTCTTACAGTTTAACAGGAATATTAACAGGCTAGGGGCCAGGCGAGCTTCCTCCGGAAGGGAGTTCCACAGCCGCGGTCCTACTACCGAGAATGCCCTCTCCATTGTGGCCCCCCGCTTAACACGGGGGACCTCCAGGAAGGCACCCCCGGCAGACCACAGGAGCCAATCCTTGTTTAAACCCAACTAAGCTACTGACCTGCACAACATCGAGGCCATCCCATGCCCCGCGTGCAGTCCCGCACGTGCGTACATGCGTGCAACCCGCACAAATGTCCATTGTGCGTTCATGGTGCCGTGCTAGAGCTGCGCGGATCCCGTACTGCAGTGGTTTGGGATTGCAGCCATCCTCTGAAACAAGCTCCACAAGTTAATTGCATCTTGAGTATAAAAGTATTTCCTTCGGTTTGTTTTAAATCTACTGCCAGATAGTTTCATGGACTTGTCACCTAGTTTGGGTATTATTTAAGGGGGTACATAACAGCTTCGTATTTAATTGTTCCCCACCACTCATGATTTTATAAACGTCTATCAGATCCCACTCTCAGCCATCTCCTCTCCAAGCTGACGAGCCTTAACTATTGAGCCTCTCCTTGTATGGATGTGGTTCCATACCCTTGATTATTTTTGTTTCCCTTCTCTGTGTCTTTTTCCAGGTCTACTATTTTATTTTCATTTTTGAGATGGGGCAACAAGAACTGCACACAATCTTCAAGGTGTGGTCATACCAAAGATTTATAGAGAGGCTTTATGATATTTTCCATTTTATTCTGTATCCCTTTCTGAATAATTTCTAACATACAGCAGCCACCATGGACCTGGCCTGCCTACGCCACAGTATAAATGGCCCCCCAGGCTTGCCGCGGGGGCAAGCGCCCTGGGCAGGGGCTGCCAAAGGGCGACACCAAAGGGTGCCCTTTGTCAGCGCCAGAGGGGGTGCCAGTACTAGTGGCCATGGGGTAGTTCCTGTCTCGGGATATATTTCATTTCATTTTTAATTTGTATCCCGCACTCTTCCGCCCAAAGGCAGCACAAGGCGGCTCACAACAGCAAATAAATACAATAGTTGGGGGGTTTTCCCACGCAGGGGAACCCAACAATCAAAGCAACACACAAATACAGCAGGGGGACCCAAAATTTCAAAAACAATACACAATTGACACTCCCCCCCCAATAATAATAAATAATTACATCTTACCCCCTTCAATTATCCTCTGCTATTATCAGTCCTAACATTCCCATCCTGTTCACATCAGGAACCTTCTACAATACATCCTTCTGTCCCCTGCTGCCACCAGGGGACATCCTCCCTCTCAACCCCTCTCTCACAGGGGAGAGCGGGAGGCCTTCTCACAATCCATAACAGCAAAGAATTCACATCAGCTAGTCCCATCGACAAGCCCTCCTCCCCAACCTCCCGGCGAGCCGTGCCCCCGACACGTGCCTCTGGCCACCCCCAATGTTATGGGGAGTGGCCCGGAAGGAAGTCTTCCCAGGTCCCACCCCCGCAAGGGTGGGAGGGAAGGACGAGCTGCTCCATGGCCTCTTGCTGGCCAAATGCCAACGCCCCACCCCCAGTACCAGTTATTGATGTGTATAGTCGTCAGGAGGGGGGAGGAAGATCTTGTCACCTTGAATGGCCACCGCGCCGCCTCTGGAGCCCCCAACCAGCTGCCACCCTCACTCCCCGTGGCCGCCTCCGATGTTATGGGGAGCAGTCCGGAAGGAAGCCTCCCCAGGCTCTGCCCCCGCAAGGGGGTTGAATCAAGTGAGGACCCCAATCTGTCACTGATGCTGCTTAATGCAAGGTCAGTGGTAGATAAAACAACTATAATCTCTCTTACTAATATTTCATGTATTATGGAGACCTGTATTAGTTCAGCTGGTCCCAGGCAGCTAATCTGTACAGCATCAGCCTGGAGGTCGCAGGGTAGAGTGGCGGTGATCTGTAAGAAAACTCTGGTCTATCAAAAGGTATCCAGTGCCTAACCTAGCCAACATAGAGTGTGTCCACCTTATGTTTGAGGCCTGGGATAGATTGGGGATTCTGTTGGTTTATTGACCACAACACTGCACAATAGACTCTCTGACAGATCTGGCCATTTTGGTCTCGGAGGTGATGTTGAGGACGCCCAGACTTATTCTCTTGGGTGACTTCAACATTCATGCTGAGGCCAGAGCAGGATTTCATGGCCTATGTGATAACCATGGACCTATACCTGACAATATCTGGCCCAGCACATGAGGTGGGATGCACATTGGATGTTGATGTTTTGCACTGGTCTGGAAAATGGGGCTCCCATTATTGGGGGTATCACAAAGACACCATTAGATGCACTGACTTACTCCCAGACTTCAAAGCCCAGGTTTGACAAACTCATGCAGGGGGAATTTAAATGCTCACCCCCTCTCAGAAGTCACCTGGGTGCCATTGTAAACAGCAGTGCATGCTGACTCCCGCATGTTTTGAGACCTGGACTTATAAGTCCAGGTCTCAAAACATGTGGGAGTCGCCATCTGCCTCTTTTTACAATGGTGCCTGGACAACTTCTGGGAGGGTCTGTATGAATGTCTAAATCCTCCCTGCGAGAGTTTGTTGAACCCAGACTTTAAAGTCTGGAAGAAAGTTGGTGCATCTACAAGTGCCTATTGTCATGGTCGGATCATTACCTTCTGCAGGCCCAGATCCCTGCTGTCCTGTGCCCATTGAGGTAGTGGATCAGTTAGGTTGGTCTACCCCTAGAGTCTAATGGAGACAATTGGATTCCATATCTCTTTGGGGGAATATACCCACAAATTTTGATGGCTGCTCTGTCAATGGCCTGGTTGGACTGTAGAATGGCATGTTGACCAAAGGCATTTTACATGGTTAGCACTAACTCAGAAGTACGTGTAACACCCTCAGAGCCATTTATGTACCTTCAGTGTCCTAAATATTTACAGCCAAATACACTACTTGGCACAAAAACTGATGTGCTGTTTAAATCATTAGAGGCTGGAAGGGACTGCAGTACAAACCCTTTGCTTTCACCTTCCAGGTTCTTCATGGCCTTGTCCCTCATTTTCTGCTTTGCTCCTCCTTCGAACACCACTCTCACCCGCTCCAGAGTCTCTGGCTCCCTAAACCACCAGTCTTCTCCCTTGATGCTTCATGTGCCTGGAATTCTCTCCCTGAATACATATGCTAGTCTTCTTCCTCCCTCCTGACCTTCAAATTCCTCCTAAAACCGTCTCTTCTGCCAGGCTTTCCTTAGCTTCTCCCCCCCACTGATTGTTCACCGGTGGTTCCTTTCTCTCCATAATTAAGTTAAGCATGTGAACCCTTTGCCTTCTCAACTTTGTGAATGTAACGTATCCCATCTCTCCCTATGTTCTCCTCTCTATTGTCTCCCCTCACTGGTCCATACTAGATTAAAAGTTCCTTGGGACAGGGTCCTGGGTCTGATTAATGATTTTCAGTACCAGGTATATTGTTGTGCTCTATATAAATAAAATTATTATAATAATAATAATAAATAAATAAATAAGTTAACTAGACCTAAATCATCCCAACAGGTACATTTACTAAATGGAAGAACGGAGCCTAGGACAAATTCTGCCACAAGCAGGAGTTACCAGGGTCACCAATATCCAAAATGACAGAGAGTAAATTACTAAGACCAAGGAACTATGTTCACTGTGTTTTCTACATTAAATGCAGGTCCCTGGGTATATCTAGATAACACAAACAGGTGAGCCATGCTCCATGCTGTAGGGGAACTGCCCCCAGTCAACTACTAATTCGACCATGGCGGAAATGCCTTCCCAGCCCCCAAATATGGTACCATGTAGACATGCAGGGTGCATAGACAACCAGGACTAAAATCCGTGCACAGAAAATCAAAACACTCTTCAGAATCCTCTCATTTGGCAAGCGACAGTTTTCGCTTCTCGCTGGATAATTTAACCAGATTCACGTAGGAGAGGAGAATTTGTTGATTTTGCATTGCTGCCAGGACAGTTTGAGAATTTAATTAAGTTTTCTTGCTCAGACTAGTCAGCTAATCAATATGTAGCACTTTATCTCACACAAGAAACATATCTCTCTCTCATCCCATCAGCCCATGCAAATGGCAGGAGGATAAGAATTTTGGGGGTTTTATAGCCAGAACAAAGATTTGTATATCTTCCTTCAACATGTCACTATCATGCTTCATACAAACCATTTCACTTAAAGACCTTGGTTCCCGAGGTTTGAATAGGCCCAAATATTTGCCTGTGTGAATCCTTTTAAAGGCAACAATTCCATGACCTCAAACAACAACAAACACATCCAGTTACCATAACCGCATCCACAGATGGCATGACCATACTTGGTGTCGTGATGACCCACAGTTTGGGAAATTGCTGTCTTGTATGTCTTGAAACTCCATTACTTTCTTGACCCCCTAAGACCACATAGCAGATTTGCATTGTTGTCGCATCTCTGGTTTCACCTGACTCCAGAAATTAACTGCTTTCCTCTGTTTAGGGCTTAGGTCGCTTTTAGACAAGACAAATTTGCGCATGATTGGTGAAAAATGCACATGTTTTAATGCCTCGTTTAAACACCTAAACAGTTTTAAATGCGCATTTGCCATGATCGTGTAAAAGTCAAAACCGTTTTGAATGTGGTTTTTAAATAATGCGCATTTTTTAAAACCGGTTTTGGAATCCCCCAATCATCAAAGGGGCTCAAAACTGGTTTTAAAAAATGTGCATTATTTAAAAACCACATTCAAAACGGTTTTGGCTTTTACACGATCATGGCAAATGCGCATTTAAAACGGTTTAGGTGTTTAAACGAGCATTAAAACACGTGCATTTTTCACTAATCATGCACAAATTTGTCTCGTCTACAAGCAGCCTTAGTCTCTCTCCTTCTGGGGCCACACTCCTCTCAGGTGCAAAGTGCAATCCTCTTCTGGGCGCACTCCTCTGCAACACCCCTGCCTCAGGATCTACCGCCTTGGGGAAATGCTAGCAGGACAGCCAGCAAGGCATGCCTGCATTCTCCACCACTTTTGTGGCAGGGAACTACTTCTGTGGGTGAGTGCTCACAGGGTCTGGCCCAAAGAAGATCAAGGGTCAGGTATAAAGTACTTAAAATTTATTTATAAGCAAAGTCCAAGGCCAGTCACCAGACCTCTGGCCCATCTTACATAAACACATATCAATAACACCAGGTCTAGCCCAGCCACACAGAGTCCTTTGGCTAGCTAGTAGTACTGACACCTTGGATCTTTGTAGCAGCACTTCCTTCCAAGAAGCCTCTGATAGAGATGTTCACTCCTCAGCAGTCGGGAGAAGACTGCCCCTCTTCCTGGGGCTGGCTTCTTTTCATGCTTCAAGCCATGCCCACCCATTTTCACTTCCTGCCTTGCAGCCATTTTAGGTGTTCCTTCATGGCAGGCACCATCTTGTGGCATCATTCTGCCACACACCCCTCAGGGTCCATGAAAAAACCAGAAACAACCATATATATGTAACATATGGGCCTCCCCATTAATTACAATAGCATTTTCATTTTTCTCAGTGAGTCTGTGTTTCACACATTCCTGACAGTATTAGGGTTGGGGTGGGGAGCACATCCTCCTGGAGCTAACACTGGAATCAATGATGGTTGATGATAATTCCCCAAATGAATTGGTACACAGGATTTATAGAATAATATGAAGTGGCTAGGGGTTCTTACTATCTCCTTCCAGGCAGGGCCGGCCTTACCGTGGGGCGGACCGGGGCGGCCGCCCAGGGCCCCACAGTTGGAGGGCCCCACGGTTGCGGGCTTGGTTTGGGGCAGTTGGCGCTGTACTTTTTTTTTTTTTAATGTTCGGATCCGCAACAGTCCGGGTCGGGTTGGGGGAGGGGGTTAGGGTCCTGGCCACCGCGGGGCCCAGCCCTGCCTTCAGCAGCGGTGGTAGCAAATCAGTGAGTCAGCTCACTGACACTAGCTCGGCACCCGCCTCTGGCCCCGCCCCGCCCGTCACGGGGACCATCTGACCTCCCCTCTGCCGACGGCGCTCTGAGTTCGCCACCGCCACGTGCACCCGGGATCTCTCCCCATGCCCCACCGAGGCCGGGGAAGCCTGAAATTGCTGGCGCGGGGATGGTGGGGCCCAGCCGCTCCTGGCTCAGCCCCTCGGTCCTGGGGGCCCTGGCCGCCCTCGGAGCCGTCCTGCTGGTGCCCAGCCTCAGCCAGATCAGACACCAGACCCATGGTAAGCGCAGCCCAGGGCAGCTGAGCTACCCCACATCACCAAGCCAGGGATCCCCCTACCTCTCCAGTGCCCCCTTTCCCCCTGCCTCCCACCAACTCCATTGCCCGCTGCCCAGCCAGAATCCCCTTTGTCTTGCCCCACCCAGTGCCCCC
>QEPC01014667.1:2073780-2126494 GCA_003113815.1 Sphenodon punctatus
AGGGGCACGTGCCCTCTTGCTGGTCTGTTTGTGGGTACAATGGGGGCTGCTGGTTAGGCTCCTGGTGGCTGCGGTCCCTCCCTCCTTCCCGCCTCCCACGCCCCCCTCTCCCCAGCCCCGACCCACCCGCTCCCGGCTGCACCCCCTACCTTCTTCCGGGGTTCCTCCTGCTGCTGCTGCTGTTGCGCCTCCGCCTCCTCGCCCTCTTGCTCCATCCTCTGCATGTTTTCTGCCTCCCTCCACTCCATCGCCTTCTCCACCACGTTCCCCTACTGCTGACTGCCCTTTAAATCTCCCTCCATGAGCTGCTTGTTGGTGGTTGCCTAGCAGCGACATTTCATGCCGTCACCACGGCCCGTGGTCATTTCTTTTCACCGCAGCCAAGGTTTCCCTTCAGATGTTACTTTTCTTTCACCCCTGCCGTGGTGAACATTCACCACACTTCTGGACCTCCTCCCGCCCCGACCTCACGAAGCGTGGTTAGCTTCACCCCGGGCCGCGTTTGACTGTGGTGAACATCTTGATGCGAGCAAACAGACGTGCATGGCTCTTTCACCACCCCCCGCATTTGACTGAGGTTGACTGCGGTGAATCCTGAAAACGTAACGTCTGAAAGCACCCTATGTCTTGTTACAATGTATGGAGTTGAATTTTTTTTAATTTTAATTTTAATGAATTTGTATGTTTTTTAGAGTTTAATCTAGAGTCAAAACAATTTTGTGAAGTTTTTAAAGAGGAAAGTTTTTAGTTTTAAAAATTGTTGTGCATTTAACGTTTTTTTAAACTCTAAAGTTTTTTGTTTTGGTAAATCTAACTAAGCTAACTAGGGCTGTAGCGGAAAGTCAAAGCGGTAGCTATTTCCGCCGGAAACAGCATTTCCGCAATTAGTGGTACGGCGTGGCAGAGGCTTTCATTCCGCTAGTTTCATTCCGCTACTTCCACAGTTCTGCTAATTTCATTCCACTACTTCCACAGACTTCACAAATAGCGGAAACATGCCATTTTCGCTACTTCCGCCATTCCGCCAGCACCACAAAATAGCGGAACAGCGGTTTTCCGACAGTTTCCGACAATTCTGCAATTTTTCCGATAGTTTCCGAATTTGCAGAATGCCGGCAGAATTAGCGGAATGTCGGCAGAAAAGCTGCGGTGTGGCGCGGGGAATTCCAAAATGGCGGAATGGAATCACGGTGTGGTAAAAGCTGCTGCCGCTTCAGCCCTAAAGCTAACTCCTACAACTATCTATCATAGTAACTATCTAATACCTTTCTCTCTCTCTCTCTCTCTCTCTCTCTCTCTCTCTCTATATATATATATATATATATATATATATATATATATATATATATACACTGGGATGGAGGGGGGACACAGACAGCTCACAACAAACAACACAGGGAAGGTTACAAAACTGAAATGAACCCTAAATCAATCTAATCCTACTCTAAATAAATCCAAAAACAGGGGAAGGGAATCAGGAATGGAATAGATACAGGGAGGGGGGCAGGAATTCAATGGAGAAAGAACACAGGGAGGGGTAAAAAAATTAAAATAACACCTAAATCTATCTAATCAAATCTAAATAAATGAAACTAGGGAGGTAAAGGTGTGGGATGGGTGAAACAGGAGGAGGATGGCAATGGGTTAGGAATAGGAACACAAACTGCTGGGAGAGGGAGACTTCTGAAAACTCCTGCTTTCAGGAACAGTGACTAGCTCAGAAGGTGCTGGAAGGGGGGAGGGCAATTACTTTTGTTACTTGCTGTGCCCGCCTTACCACAAGCCCCACTGACTCTGTGCAGTCTAGCCCCATGTCCAATCGCAGACTGTGAAGCCAGTGGTCTGAGGAAAAAAGGATGGTGATTGGGCAGAAAAAGGATGGTGATTGGGCAGGCTGACTGCTACGCCAAGCCTCTCCACCCCTGGTGCCAGGAAGTCTGCTCCTCAGTTGCCCCCACATTCCCTTGGCCTTCCAGTCACGTTTTTCCTGCCCGATCTCATCCGAACTCACCCAAACAGTACTGAACTGTTCCGTCGGTTCGAATTCAGTTCGGTCGTTCGGTTTGGTCATCTAAACGGACTGAGTTCAGTCCAAACTCCAAACATCCGAACCGTGTTCGTACATCCCTATCCAGGACGGCACCCAATACCTTTTTGCACTGCAACCTATAGCAAGGCAATGGAACTGCTGCGACCTTGATCCCGGCCCCACAGGGCTGCATATATAGGAATGACAATAGAAGAAAGAACAGAGAACACATGCTGGTTACAAAAGAAGAAACAGAAGCAGTGCCCCGGTGGCTTTTCTGTACCTGGCACCAGCAGTGCCGGATATAGGGAGGTTGATAGCAACCTTCAAATAGCCAAAAGGATGCCACAAAAAAGATGGTGGGCATTTGTCCTCTACTGTCAAAGACGACAGAACAAGAGGGAGTGGGCTTAAATTGCTATAAAATATATTTTGGTTCAATAGTAGGAAATAACATAGCTGTACAAATTGTTGGGTAATGGAATAGGTTTCCTAGGGTGGTCATGGAATCTCCTTCCTTGGATGTTTTCAAAGACCATCTGGACAAGCATCTGTCTCTGATGCTGTGGGTGGGGGATATCCTGCCTTGGAGCAGGGGGTGGACTAGATGGCCCTTGAGGTCCCTTCCAGTCCTATGATTCTGTGAAGCTGGAGTCCTGTGGAAGATGGTTGTGTGGAATGTTTGATGGAGGGAGACACACTGAGTCGCCCATCAGAAAAATGAAAAAGTCAGTTCCAATTCATTGTTGATGTTCAGTTAAACCTATCTTCCCCTGCAGGACTGGAGCTGAAATGAGTAGTTCATTTGCTCCCCGTGAGTAGTACCCACAATTTTAGGTAGTCTGTCTGGTGTCCAGTCGGTACCCGAGTACCAAGTCAGGCACTGGATTACCTGAAAATAACTGGTATTACCATTTACCAAGTTACCAAGCTGTGTTTGTCTCTGGAAACACATATTCATTTCAAATTGTTTTCAGTTTGGGGGGTTACTTCAGTTTTTTCGGTGTTCATTTTTTGTTGTTTTGGTTGTTTTTGTGATATTTAGTGCTCTGGCCTTTATCAGTGACCTGTATTCACTGCGTTTCTGCCTTTGCCACCAATGGGGATAATGCTGTTCACATGTGTCCCCTGGCTTTTACTTGGCACCTTTCAGTAACAGAGGAAAGTAGCAAGTTAAAGGAAAGTATGCATCTACGAGGAATGCTTCTTGTAACCTGTTCCCATCAAAGTCACCTTGGCAAGCTCATTGCAGTCAATCACTCCATAACCAAATTGCTTTTGCTGTTTTGCAAAACAAATGTAAAACCCAATGCAGTTTGGTCCTGCATCCAGGAAGCTGTCAGTCTAATAGGAGGCTGCCGTTAAAAAGGCATACAAGATACTGAAGTACAAAAGTCAAGAAGTACAATGTTGTCATTGTGCAAAGCAATCTTTCTACCAAGCCTGATTTTTTTCTCTTCCATCGATGTTACTTTATGGCCCTTGATGGATTTATTTCTAACTTACACCAGAGGATAATGCAACCTAATTTTCATTTCTAGTTCCCTTGTAGAGGTGTGCACTAGGGGCCCATGTTGTTTTCATTTTTGTTATTTAAATCTGTCAGTTTTGTTTTCATAAATATTGAATTGACGTTTTCATTTTTGCTGTTCTTTTTGTTTTCCATTGGTTTCAATGGAAAACACATTTTTGGATGTAACCTTTTTGTTTTTCATTATATTTGGCTGAATCGTGGAGGGGTTATACCTCCACTGTAAGACATTAAGTGTACCAAATTCCAAAAAGATTGGATAAAGGAATCCAATTGTATAAGCAGTTGAATTATATTATTTTGCAAAAATCTTCATATACATTCTTAGCTGTAACTTCTTTGACTCACATTTAAAGTAGATGAAACTTGGCACATTTATACCCCTTACTATATTTACTATACCTGCCAACATTCAGAAGGATTGGATAAAGGATCGTGGGGTATAAGCAATTAACTTATAAATGTATGTCTGACTGTAACATTTTTGTAGTCCAACCAGTGTACATGAAATGTGTCAGAGCTGTGTATCACACTTTCAGGATCATCTCTGCAAAATATCAAAAAGATGGGATAAAGGGTCCCAATTTTATATGCCTGCACAGCATATGCAGAGAAGGAGCCTATGCCAGGGATTCTCTTACGTGACACTGTGGTATAAGATCGGTTTGTGATGTCAATTGGCCAGCAGAAATGTCAACCAAATAAACTCATTCTGTGCTGTGACCATCACAACCTCCCCCCCCCCCTTTTTTTTTTTTTACTGGGAACTCAGAAGCATCTGTTTAAGGAAGAGCCAATAGAGATTCTCTTATGTCCTCTGTCACAGTGCTGCAGGATGTAATTGTGATGATAATTGGCCATCCTGGATGTATAAACTATGTCTCATGATTTTGGGGGTGCTAAACCCAAAGTCCCAGTTATGTCCCTTCTATGCCCACCTCGAAGCCACTACTGATTGGTCCTGTAAAGCTGGAAGCATGCAGTAATTGGCCAGTGAATGTGTCCATCAGTCTTTTGGGTTTCTCCACATCCTCCCTCCTACAGCCTCCCTCCCCCTGCCATGCCAGGTGCCTGCCTCTGGCACTGCATGTGCTGCTATTTATCTGAATAATGGTCTTCAAGGGGACAACTTCAGTTGCTTATAAAATTGGGTCCCTTTATCAAATTGACCTATAGTTTGTCAGAGATGACAGGGAAGGTTTGGGATACATTTCTGCCAAATATCCTGTAAATGGAATGGAACATAAATATGTTACAGCTGGAAATGTATTTTAAAGATAATGTCTTATACCATCAGGACCCTTTATCTAATCTTTTTGAAAACTGACAAGAGTGTTACGCTTGTGGAGGGACATAATATTCACAGGTTTCCTGTAAATTCTATGGAAGATAAAGAAGGTGTAGCCATGAATGTGTATGGAGCTTTTCTTAAAATCACAACATTCAATTGCTTCTTAAATTGGTTTCCTTTCTCTAAACTTTTTGAAACTTGGTGCACATAGTGCCCTCCACTGGGGGCACAACACCCCCCCCCCCCAAGTTTCATCAGAATGGAATAAGAAACAAAAATGTTACAGCAGTAAGTACATTTTTCAGTGTTTTTTCCCTTTATTTAAAAAACAAAATGTCATTTTCATTTCTATTTTTATTATTATTATTTGTCATTTTTGTTATTGCAATAATGCTAATGAAAATGACAATTTTCATTATCGTTATTTTAATAATGAAAATGACATGCACACCTCTTGGTGTTTTTGATGTTTTGACATGTAGCACTTGCCACCATTCTAGCAGTCTAACACAGGGGCGAGCATAATATTTGGTCAGTACAAACATTGGTTTTGTCAGAGTCATTGTGTATTTGCTGCCTGGAACATATCCAGGGAACTCATGAGGAGACCCACGGAGCAGTCAATAAATTGCTTCTCAAGTAATGTCTGTTCAGTGCCCCACTGTTTTCCAGTGTTTGGGGAAAGCAGCAGTTAATAAGTTTCAAGAGATGGCAGGTATGAGTCCCTGTTTATGCTCCCACCCAAAGGACTCTTCCTTATGGGCAGAGTTCTTTGGGTGGCAGCATAAACACGTAACAGTATAAATGGTTATTCAAACTGCTCTGACACGGGATAATGTCACAGTTATGTGTAGTACTGTGGTTTGATTTTTCCCACGTTTAACATAATGCGTAGAGACACCCTGTAACTGGGCAGAGTCCCTTTAAGAGCCAGCGAGTAGAGAGCTAGCCACGCCCACTCCTGACTATAAGAAGAGGAGACCCAGAGGGAGAGATCAGTCAGTGCCTGGATGAGAACTCTGCTGGAGAGCTGGAGCTGTTGAGAAGACCTCTCCAAGGTCCTGAAGCCAGACTGGGATGTGAGATGAAGCTGGGAGCTCCTGAACTGAGAGACTGCCAGAGTAAAATTGAGCTAAGAGACGTTCAGAGAGGCTGCTGAGGAAGCAACAGCTCTACTAAGCATTGTGGGCTGCAGAAAAAGGCTTGTTAAGCTGCCAGAAGAGACTGAGCCTGGCTTAATAACCCTGAGAGATTGGGAAACCAGGAATAAGGAGCCTGACTGTAGAGGCCCTGCAAGGAAGAGTCAGAAGAGCTGATTAGCTCTAAGGAAAGTCTGCAGCCCAGGCTTGGTGTTGAGGACCCGACTGTAAATAGGATGTTAAGATTGTGCTGCTGTGTAGAGACCAGAAGATGTCGATGGGCTTATGAAAGAGAGATTGCGCTGTAAGGACTGTGTGTGAATAAAGGAACGTGCTGAAGCTAATTCCCAGGGACTGAGAAAGTGTGCAAGTTCTTGTGGGTCCCAATCCTGATACAATTTGCATAAAAGCAAGGCCATCCCTGCTACACACCCATAGATCCAGGAAAGGGCAGCATTGGAAACCAAGGTGGGCCCAAGTTTTAAGCATGTTTGTTGCCCAGAGTAATGAAAGAGGTCATGGGAAAAGAGAAAGATGAGCTCAAAGCAAAGAAAGCAATTTCAAATTTGAAAACAAGCCACTTGGAAAAAAAAAACTCCAAACAAACGAAAGGATTCTTCTGGGTAAGAGGTTAAAAAACACATCAAGAAAAGATCGAGCAATTAAGACTAAACAGGAAATTCGGAGAAAGCTATTCCACTCGGGGTAGTAAACATCTGGAATAAGTTGCCAACAATTTCAAACCATCAAAGCAAATGGTATTAATGAGAATAAGAGGCAGCTAGACAGAGGGAGAGAACAAGAGGATACAATGACAAAGGAAGGAGGCGGCACTGCGATTAACCTAAAGGCGACAGACTCATTAGCCTAAAAGGTTTCTTTTTCTTTCTTTCTTTCTTTTTTTTTTTTGTCCAACCATTCCTTACTGCTCCAGGGGTGGAACAATGTTAGTTGGCTGATGGCAGTGGGACTGTATCTACTCCACAGGTGACAAATAACCAGATACTTTGCCACTTAACCCAGAACTAGTGCATTGTAGCAAAGAACACGAGAAAAAAAAACACCTGAATACTCCCGTTCCTCCATTCTCAGATTCCCACAAACGGAGGTTCCCATCCCATGGCAAAAAAAATATTAAAACCTACCCCTTTGTACTCAATGCGGAATGTCTGCCTGCATACAAAGCCTCTCATCAAAAAGGTTTAGTAAGTATTTCCATGGACCTCAAAGAATGGGCTCTTAAAGATTTGTTTGTTTTATAGTAATTCAAAGCAGACTAAATAACACCTTCAAGGATGACAGAAAACAGTAGGCATAAATGAACAGAAAATGCCTACAAAGGAAATGATTACCATGGCTTACTCTTTAATATCCTGATCCCTGCCCCCTCCTAGAATGGAATGGAGGATAATCGGAAAGCTTTGCTGGCCCTCCGTCAAAAGAAGAAAAAATGTCCCCCTCTCCTTGCCTGAACTACTATTAACTGGTTATATTGGTTACGTTTATGATAATTAGCATCCCTAAAAAGACAACTCTGGGATTGCATTTTTCCACTTGTTTTTTTGTTTTTCTTTCCATCTCTCATCATTGGGCAATGGAATATTCATAAAAGGAGTAAAAGAAAATGGCTCTAAGAAATCAACATTCTCTGTTTGCCTGCCCAGCTTGTTAAATTAAATTGGACCCAATGTATAGTTTGAAACTGATTCAGAAACGGCACATAGATTTCTAGAGTGAGACTACAGACACTAAAATGTATAAGCAAATGTCTGCCCCATGTTCTGTAGAAGACAACATGGAGGTTAAGTTAAATGTTATGAGAACTTAAAAGAAAGTTGTGTTCGCTTGGGACTCTGAGGGGCTAATGGGTCTAGAAGGTAATAGTTCTAATGGGATGGGGTTGTGGCTCAAGTGGTAGGAGCACATGTTTTGCATGTATAAGGTCCCAGGTTCAATCCCCGGCATCTCCAATTCAGGAACTCTGGTAGCATGCCTGCTGCCGTGCTGAACAGACATTACTTGAAACCCCTGCTGCCGTGTCAGGTTATGACAATACTGGGCTACGATGGACCGTTGGTCTGACTCAATTAGGCAGCCCCTTATATCCTTAGAACTGGAGGCTTCCAGTTTCCAGGAGACAGTCCAATCCACCACTAGGCTAGTCCGGTGCACCCTAAAGACCACCGCTTCCAAACAGCCCTACCTCTTGGAGAACCTGATGATTGACTTAGACCTAACATCTGTCCTTCCACCCATTTGTTGGACTGATGACCTTTAAAAATGGGATCAAGCATAACTCTTGACAATGCAAGATGAACCAAGAGTGCTTCCCCTCCAACCTCCCAGATGGGGAGACAAAGGGTGTTAACAAACACAACAGGCCCACTATGTCCCACCTGGGACAGAGAAACAGCCATACATCTGTTTCTGGCCCACCAGATGTGGACCTGATGCTATCCCCGACCGGGTAGGCAGCTGCCCAGGAAATGTGAGCTCAGAAGGAACCCGGCTCACAGGCAGCATGTCTGCTTGCACTGCCCCTCCCCGCAACAGGGATAAGGCTGCCAGAACCATAGAGAAATGCAGGAGAAAGGCCAGAGCGGTCACGGAAGCGGGTGTGCCACAATGAACCGGCCATTGAAAGGCCATTGAAAGGGAATGGCACACCCTACTGGGTGTGCCATTGAGTCACACCCAGTAGGGCACCCTCTCATGTTCCATTTGCATTTCATATGCAGTTCAAAGACAACTATTCCAGCAGCTGTGGACACATGACCAAGCGCTACACTGACCTCATGGAATGCTTCCTCTGCATGGATGGATCCCTCATGACCCTGCAGATCATTGCCACCAGCCAAAGCCAGGGCTGCATCTGGGTAGACACCCCTCCACCAGTGCAAGAACTCCCTGAAACGTCCAGTCATTCCGGCAGCATCCCACCCACCGAGCATGCCTGCCAACCTCTGACTCAGAGGAATTGGACACTAGCCTTGGGACCCTCACCACCTGTCCCCATGACACCATGGAGAGCCATCCACCTCTGGGCACACATGAGCCAGAGGTGGAACCAGATGGGATAGGAGGGCACCCAGATCCTGAGCAGATTGGTAAGTGAATACTCCAGAGGGAGGCCAGGCAGGTTAGGAAATGTACCAATGGGACACAGCACACGGGCAGTGGCAGTTACCAACATGGTCCCCGTTCATCCCTCAAGTCACAGGCGTCCCAGAGTGTGAGAGGGAGGAACCCGAGGAGGCCCAGGAGAACAATTGTGCACCCCCAGGAGAAGGTAGGCATGGCAAGTGGATGGGAGGGCACCATGGTGGCTAGGGGGGCCTGCATGTAATACAGGCAGCTGTGTAGGGGAGGGGGTACAGTGGGAGAAGAGGGAACAGGCAGCAGGGAAGGGGCCAGAGCATCGGGCCTGGAAGCCAGGAGTGGGGCATCCCCACCCCGTGTCTTACATTAGAGTCATTCCACAGATCCACCAGCAGTTGGGCCAGCAGCACGAGTGCAACCACAACCTGTGTAGGGTTCTGAGCAGACGCAGGGAGGATGGGTAATTTCAGATGTTACGATACCACGATCAACCACAGTGAACCCCCTGTGGTGGCCGCGGTACCGTAACGTCTGTAGTGTGTTTCACCAGGTGTTCACCATGGTGAACACCTGGCAGGTAACACATCAACCACAGTTGTGGACCTCCGGCCGCCCGGAGTTCCAATACCGTGGTTAGCTGAACCACGGTCCGGAATCGGCAGAAAGTAACGTCTGTTACCTCCGCCGATTCCGGACCGTAGCCCAGACCCCGATGCGGGATAGGGCACAGCGACCAAATTGACCACTATGCTCACCCATCTCCCGGAGGGCGGGCAGCCAGGGGAGCACCGGGGACGGGGCTGTGTGGCTACACATGATGCCACGCAGCCCCTCCCCCTCCCCGATCCCCTGTAGGAATCAGCTGGTACATCTAAAGGACGGCCGGACTGATTCCTCACCGGGATCCAAAACGGATTCTGGTGCATGGTTGGACATGGCAAATGCACGTCTGAAATTACCCGATATTGCCCAGCAGCTGCTGGGTGAGAACACCTGTCAGGGACATCATTCAGGGGCTGGCAGAGGAGCACGCCAATTCTCTACACACCAGACTGAAAGGCAACACAGGGAGCTACTTTAAGAGAGGCGCAGGGAATACCACAAGGAGAGTCGGCAATTGGACCGCCATATGTGGCAGATGCAGTCGCAGCAGTCAATGGATATGGAGAGCCATGAGCTCAGAACCCTGATGGAGCAATTCTTCGGGATCCTGCACGGCCTTCTAGTCCATTTGGCCCCTGCCAGTGCAGCAATCACAGCTGCAATTGTCGACCTTCCACAGGAGACCCACCTGTGTCCCCCTCCCCCGGATCTCAGACACCCAGGTAGGTCTCTCCAGCAGCCAGTCCCAGGACACGGGCTACTACAGCTCCCATACTTCCTATGCCCATCCCAGTGCAACCGAACCCACAGGACATGCCCACCACCAGCCGCTCCTCCGCAACCCCTCTGGCAGCAGCAACCCCTGCTGCTACAGTGCAGCCCCAGGGGTGGCATGAGGAGGAGGAGGGACAACAATAACAGGAGGAGGAGGAGGACCCACAGCCTGGACCCACTTAAAAATGGCAACAGGTGGCAACGCCCCCGAGGGGCAGGCTCAGGGGCAGGGATAAAAGGAACTGAAAATATAAGCACAATAAACGGAGTGAATTGGACTGGAATCTTGTTTGTGGGCTACTATATCCATTACAGACTATACCAGTGATTCCCAATGAGTGCAGTGTTTTGGCCACTGTAGCCCCTGCATACTGCACTGCTCCATCATACCTGGGGGCACCAGCAGCATACAATGGGCAAGCAGGCGTACACCCATATATACACAGTGAGTAAACCTTGAGGTGCAGGACTCACATAGAACCCACAGCATGGCCAGGATGGACATCTAGCGTGTTTTGGTCCTGGCTCTCTGAGCCATTCCATCAACACCTATCAGAGGCCATACCAACACCTCTGACTGCTCATCCATGCCATGGAGTAGGAGGATTGGGATCAAATTATACGAAAGGGCCTACATGGCACCTGGGATCGGTCCATGCCTACAGGTCTGTCCCAGCCACCACAGCAATGTGTTCTGGAGCGGTCTCTCTGAAAGGACGAGAGTGTGGCAAGGGGGTCACATTGGCGTATGCAGTGGGAATGGTGGGGCACTGGGAGATAGGTGGGAGTGCACTGGCATGAATACATGTTAGGGAGCAACCAGACCCAACCCTCCTGCATCTTTTCCCCCAGTGTTATGGGGAAGCGGTCTGATGAGCGCTAATATGGTCCGGCTACCTGGCAGGAAGTGGGGTTCTTGCTCCATTCTCAGTGATGCAGGTGACAACCAGCCCATACCCTATGATTGGTAAGCCAGTAAAAATGTGTCCTATAATGGGAGAGGGGCACTGACAATGGATATCAGGGATCTAGGGAACCCGATAGGTTATCAGGAACACATAAGTACGTAAGTAGGGCCATACTGGTTCAGACAAATGATCTATCAAGCTCAGCACCTGGCTCCAACAGTGGCCAGTCTCAGTCACTTGGAAGAAGTACCCAACAGGTGGTTGTTGTTCACTCCCAGCTCCCAAAAGTAAGAGGTTACATTCCCCAATCCTACCTGACTAATAGCTGCTAACGGACTTATCCTCCAGAAACTTGTCCAACCCTTTCTTAAACCCAGCTATACTACCGGCCTTGACTAGGGCGGAAATGAGAATAAAATTAATTCTCGCAAGAAACTTGAGATTCTTGCTAGAAATTCGAGAATCTCATGAGAAACTCAAGAATCTAAAAAATGCCCCCCAAATGTTCAGCGCATGCGCGGACTGGATGTGCATGTGCAGAATAGCCCTGGTGGCCATTTTGGTGCATGTGCAGACCATATTTTGAGGTTCTCGAAAATCTCGTGAGATTCTTGAGTTTCTCACAAGAATCTGGAGTTTCTTGCAAGAATCTCAAGATGGGAAAATCTTGTTGAGAAGCCTATTCTCGATGAGATTTTTGAGAAGGGCAAAATCTCATTTCAGCCCTAGCCTTGACCACATCCTCTGGCAACAAATTCCACAACTTAATTGTGTGTTGAGTGAAAAAAATACTTTCTTTTATTTGTTTTAAATCTGCTAACACTTAAGGTGATTTCAGACGTTACGGCAGGTCCCATTCACCATGGGCCGTGGGGTGGTTCGGACCACGGCCCAGGGTGAACTGGCGTGCCAACAGACGTGTGCTCCTTCACCCCAGGCCGCGGGGACCAGCGAACCACGGCCCGTGGTGAATGGGGCCCGCTGTAATGTCTGGTGGTGAACCGCGGATAGTGGTGGGGGCGGGGCTGCACGGCGCAGCGTGCTGCCGCACGGCCCCGGCCCCTGAATTCCACAATGGCCCTCCCCCCACCGGATGGGCAGCGAGAGCGGCCAATCCAGCCGCACTCGCCACCGTGGTCGGGGAGGAATGGATTCCACCACCAGCAGGGGTGAGTGAACAGACGTTACAATTCACTCACCCCTGCCGTGGTGGCCATTCACCACACTTCTGGACCCGCTCGTGTCCTCGTGTCCAGAAGTGTGGTGAATGCAAATGCAGCCCGCGTTTGACTGTGGTGAACATCTGGTAGCGAGCCAACAGACGTGCACCACAGTCAAACGTGGGCCTCATTTGAGTGCGGTTCAGGCGTGGTGAATCTTGGATTCGTCACGTCTGAAATCACCCACAGTTTCATGGAATGTCCCCTAGTTCTAGTACTATTTGAGAGGGTAAGTAACCGTTCCATATTAACTTGTTCCACACCACTCATGATTTTATAAACTGCTAGCGTACTCCTTCTCAGTGATCTCTTCTCCATGCTAAAGAGCCCCAACTTATCCAGCCTCTCTTCACAGGGAAGCTGTTTCATACCCCTTATGATTTTGTTGCCCTTCTCTGTACCTTTTCTATTTCTACTATATCTTTTTTGACATTGGGAGACCACAACTGCATACAATATGGAAGGTGTGGTTGCACCATAGATTTACATAGTGGCATTATGATATTCTCAGTTTTCTTCTGTATCTGTGTACGAATAATTGCTAATATTCTGTTTGCTTTTTTGATGACTGCCGTGCACTGAGCTGAGAATTTCAATGTATTTTCCACAGTGACTACAAGGTCCTTTTCCTTTGTTGTAACCGCTAATTTAGAACCCATAGTTGTGTACATAAAGTTTGGATTTTTTTCCCCTATGTGCATCACTTTGCACTTGTCCACATTAAATTTCATCTGCCATGGATGGACCATTACATCCTGCAGACCTCTCTTCTGGCGCATGTCTGCCCCCGGATGGATGCAGAACCAATTCATATGGTTCGCCCCTGGAGATTGATGAAACCAGAGCGCTTCCGGAGGGCTCTGGGGGAGATACCCTCTGGTTTTGACAGTCGTCTCACTGATGACCTCATGGCTTTCTGGAACACCTTGCTAACTGAGACCATTGATCGGACGGCTGCTAGACGTCCGCTTCCCAGGCGACAGCACCACAGGCCTCCTTGGTATTCGGAGGGCCTGCGAGTGCTGAAGCGAAATGAGCGGTGGTTGGAGCGACGGTGCTGCAGTTCTCGCACTGAAGCCAACAGATTGCAGCATAGAGCTAATTTACAAGCCTATGCTGTGGCTATGAGGACAGCAAAAAAAGAGACTTTCTTGCTGCCCTCATAGCATCCACTAAGTCCCATCCAGAAGAGCTTTTCCGGGTGGTGCAGGGGTTGGTCAGTTTGGCCTCCCTCCACCTAGGAGTGGAGTCATCTACGGCACACTGTGACATGCTTGTGGACTATTTTGTGGATAAAATTACTCGTATTCACCACGACTTTGATGCTGTACTTATTACAGTAGGAGAGATGGAGGTTATGGAAGCCCCATCTTGTCCAGTTTTGTGGGATCAATACCAGTCGGTGGTGCCTGCCGATGTGATCGGGGTCCTTGGGGCGGTTAGGGCCACTTCTTGTGAGTTAGACCCGTACCCGTCCTGGCTGGTAAAATCTTACAGGGAGACAATGGGGCCGTTGTTGGCAGAGGTGGTCAATGCCTCCCTCCGGGAGGGAAGAGTACCAAGCTACCTCAAGGAGGCAGAAACCATCACTTGACGTTGACTCCCTTGCCAGCTATCGCCCTGTCTCTAACCTTCCCTTTTGGATGACACCCAGCTGTACCTCTCTTTTTCAACAGACCCAGGCCCTGCAGTCTCGGTGCTTACCCGGTGTCGGACGGCTGTGGGGAACTGGATGAGGACCAACCGAATGAGGTTGAATCCTGACAAGATGGAGGTGATGCTGGTGTGTAAGGCAATGGCAGTAATGGCCCCTCTTGTGGACGGGGTCTGTCCCGCGTTGGTTCCCCGGGTGCAGAGTCTGGGGGTGCTCCTCGATGCGCAGCTCCGCCTGGATGTCCAGGTGGAGGCTCTGGCGAGCAGTGCCTTTTGCCAATTACACCTGGTGCGGCGGCTTCGGCCGTATGTTTCAGACTCTGACCTGGCCACCCTCATGCATGCTTTCATCACCTCTAGACTAGACTATGGTAATGCGCTCTACGTGAGGCTACCCATGACAACGGCTCGGAGGCTGCAGCTACTGCAGAATGCAGCATCCCATCTCTTGGTGGGATTGGGCTGCCGGGAGCACATGACACTGGTGCACCGTGTTCTGAACTGGCTGCCAATAGCATTCCGGGCCCACTTTAGTGTGTTGGTTTTGACCTATAGAGCCCTAAACAGTCTAGGCCCTGCCTACCTGCAGGACCGCCTTGCCCCCCAAGTGCTGGATCGATCCCTGTGGTCATCCGGGGGTGCCCTGCTCGAGGTCCCCCTAGTTTTCAGGGGGGGCACGCAGGAGAGGGCATTCTTGGTGGTTGCGCCACAGCTGTGGAACTCCCTTCTGGTGGGGGTGCCATTGGCCCCAGACCTCCCCTCTTTTCGGAGTTGTAAGATCTGGCTGTTCCGCCAGGCATTTGGTGGGGGAGAGGGGGGGATGGGGTGGGGAGGGGATGGGGGCGCTAAATGTCGCCCTCCTTTTTGTAGTTTTAAAAATGTTTTATAATGAATTTTATTTGTGTGTTTTTTTATATATTGTAAGCCGCCCTGGGCTGCCTGATGGCAGGAGAGGTGGGGTATTAAATTGAAAAATAAAAAAAAATTAAATAAATTTAGCTGCCCAGTCACCCAGTCTCTCAAGATTCCCTGCAATTCTTCACAGTCCACATGTTTTAACTGCCTTGAATAACTGTGTCGTCTGCAAATTTGGTCACCTCACTCCTTAACCCCTCACCCGTCAAGATCATTAATGTATACATTAAACAACATCAGTCCCAGTACAGATCCCTTGGCACCAGGTGCAGTTTCTGTGAATGGGCAGCCGGGCACACACACGCCCAGCTGCCCTGGGGTCAACTCAGCACATTCAACTGTTTCCCAGCCAGTGCAACCACTCTGAGGTGCTCATACAGTTCAGGTGCATGCACAGAGAGCAACGCATCTCCTCCGCATGCGCCCAAACTCTCAGTCATGATGGTGCACAGCTGCACACAGAACTGGTTCCCTGGCCTCCCCCCTCCCTCCTGGTGGTGCGCACAGTGCTTCAGCCCACAGAACCCCAGTCAGTGTGCAAAGGAGGAGTCGGAGGAGGAGGACATGGGGCAGCTGGGTTGGGGGTGGGTGGTACATGAGCCACCCCACCCCCTAAGGATGCCTTCATGGTCAAAAGTGTGCAGTTCTCCCAATAATGCGATATGGGTGGCTAGGAGCACTGTTCATACTGCATTGTCAGGAAATAGCAATGTTTTAGATGTGCTGCTGGGAGCACTGTTTCATTGCGGGCCCAGAGGAGCAATTTTATTTATTGCCTGGGCGGTACAACTAGACGCCCAGGCCAGGGACTCCAATCTGTTATCTGCTGTGTGTGTAAGGTTGGGGGGGAGGGAGGATGGTGGAGTCAGCAGCGCTACCAACAGCAGTCATGAGGCACCTCTGGGGGCAGGCAGGAGGTAGCAGTAACTCTTTGCCTGTGCGGGCTTTTTCTCTCATGGGTGAGAGAGTGAGTGGTTTTTTCTGCACAACCTAGTACCATAGCTGCACCGTCTGCTGCAGCTGCTGCTGCTGTTCTGGTTAGCTTGCTGTCTCTGGTTGCTCAGCTAAGCTGAAGACTAGTGACCACCATACAGCAACAACTTTCCAAAAGACAAGATGTGAATGTTTCTTATGTAGTATGTACCAACTACCCAGTCCCAGTCCTGAGGCTAGGGAGAGCAGGGTGAGTGGGTCCTGAGTTCCAGATCCCCCCCTTCCCAGAAAAGGAGGTCTCCCACCCTCCCACTGGGAATCACCCACAATAAGCTCTGTAATTACCTTTATTTGATCAGGCTATTGGATTTGGGAATTTATATGTATGGCAGTGAGCTGAGTGCACAGAAAAGATAGAGGACTGATTCACTGAGCACTGGGATATGATTGTGTTTGTTAGCTAAGAGGGGAAAGACTTGGGACTTTTTTGTTCTTCTGAAATGTTTGTTCTTGGACTTGTCCTCTGTACATTGTTCTCCTGCATTTCGGGACCTGCCAGGGGTACAGCTGCAGCAGTGCTGAAAACTCTTATTGTAGTGGCTGGCTGCACCCAGGCCAGTTTGTAGGGGTGTGCACCGGGGACACATGTCGGTTTTCGTTTTTGCTTTTCATTATTAAAAGCTGTTGTTTTTGTTATCGTTAATAACAAAATGTTGTTGTTTGTTATTGGTGTTGTTATTGGTATCGATTTCGAGCAATAACGAAGATTTTGTTTTTGGTATTGTTTCCGTTGTGGGCTGCCAGAAGTGCCAGCAGACACCTGCCCCAGACTTCTCAGAAGTTGAACACTTTCCTCCCTTTCTCAGTATAATGCAGTAGTAATAAATGCACAATGACAATATGAAAAATTACTAATATATATGTCTAACCTACACCTAATAACCTATACTATATGCAATATATTCCTATCTAAGTATCTATATCAATAAACTTCTATCTGCTATGTGTTCTATCTAAGTATCTCTCTATTCCTATCCTATAATGCTAATATATATAATAAAAAGCCTAGTATCTAATCTATCTATCTATAGATAATATGGACATGGGGAGAGAGATGGGAAGGGGAAAGGAAAAAACTATAGGGCATATCTATCTAATCTCTATCTATATTATCTATATCTGTAATATCTCTCTCTCGATAGATAGATAGATAGATAGATAGATAGATAGATAGATAGATAGATAGATAGATAGATAGATAGTGTGTGTGTGTGTGTGTGTGTGTGTGTGTATATATATATACAGGGGGAGACAGACAAGGGAAGAGAAAAGGTAAAATAAAGGGTATAAGGAAAGGTAAGGTATAACACTGAGGGCTGGCAACAGTTTTTAGTGCAAGCACCAGAATTCTGTAAACGCAACCTGTCACAGCAAGAGCTAACACAGAACAAGAGTCAAGCAGCCTGGCTCTGCAACATAAAGGGTTGCAGTGCCCTCCCCAAAGTCCCCATGATTGGTTCTCGGAGGCCGGAGACATTGAGCAATCACAGGATGCCATTCAATTGCCTGGGACCTGTTTACCCTGCTCATTGGCCAGCGGTTACATCCATCAGGTCCTTCCCCTCTCATCACAGGTCCAGTTCAAGAGTTCAGCACTGTTTTTGGCTCCGAAATGTCTGCTCCCTCCTCCCCTCTCCACATTTCCCTCCCAAAAACACCTGCCAGGCAATACAAAAATCAATAACGACTGTTGTTATCGTTATTGATTTTGTTATTATTTATCTTCATTATCGTTATTGCAATAATGATAACAAAAATGAGAATGTCATTATTATCAGTTAACAAAAAGGCAGTGCACACCCCTTTGGGCCCTTGCCTTGGGGGGAAGGGGTGATGACTTTCTTTAGTTACTGTTACCCCCCTGGGCCCTGGCTGAGCTGACCTGTGCTGCTTATGTCTTCAACTTGTGCTGCAGTTGTGTATGTATTGTGCTGCTCTCTCTGTCTGAACCCATCCCACCCAGCTTAAGGACCAAGTCCTAATTTAAATTTCCCCTGGGAGAAGGTTGAAGCTTCCAGCTACAGGCCTCACTGTAGTTAATTAGTTATACACATCCAGATCCCATTCAGGCTCAGAGTTCCTGAGCTTGAACTTCCTGGGCATGTCTGATACCATCCCACCCAGCTTAGGGTCTTAATTTAAATTTCCCCTGGTGGGAGGGAGAAGGGTATCTGCCCCTGTATATGTGGTGGGTTTTTGAGTGGAGGGGTGGAAATAAAATATTTGTATGCCATGGTTTCAAGTGGAATGTTTCAGTCCCAGATGGGGGCTGGGGGGGGCTGATTTTGTTTAAATGAATACTGGTTGTTGAAGCTTATAAATATGAAAACTAATTAATGGATTCATTGTGATCTTTGGGAAAGGTGTGCTGTGCTGTATTTTGAGTTGGTGTCGATTCTTATTTTGTCCAGTTTTGTTGCTGCTTTTATTCATGTAGACTGAAAGTGTTATATCAGAGGTGCGGAATCGTTTCCCTCCCAGGGACCAATTGGAGCATTTATGGTAGGCATGTTAGGATTCCATATAATCCTGTTTTTCTACATTTTCCATGCATTTTTGGTGTGTCTTTCTTTTAATGCCACATGGTAGGTTTTGTGCATGTTGTATCATTGGGTGCATGTTCTAGTCCATTGATCTTGAGCATGTAAGTGTGCAATTTTAGGGTTGGCTCTGTCTCCTGTTGGGTTGGTTCCACCTACTGTTGGCCCTGCCTACCATTGGACTGCCCCCCCCCCACCCCCCCTTGCCGGCCCTACCCACTGCCCCACCAGCCACCACTGCTAGGCACTCCAGTATTTTTTTCTCTCCATTGTGAAAACTGACCATTTAGTCCTACTCTTTGCTTCCTATCCTTTAGCCAATTATCAGTCCACAATAGGACACTGCCTCCTGTCCCAGGACTTTTTGATTTCCTCAAGAGTCTCTCATGTGGGACCTTATCAAACGCTTGCACATGGACAACAGCTCCGCTGCTTCCTTCCCACTGGGCAGCCAGTGGATGTCAGGCTCTTTTGGGCTTTTAAATCTGCATCTGCTGCGTCTCCAGGTTCTGGCACGTTTCCACTCTGCCACTGCAAAGTTTTGACCATTAGCCTGCAGCAGCATGTGGTTTAAATGGAAGTCTGGAGCAGACACTTCATGGCAGCCCAAGCCACACCTCCAGCTCCCATGATGCTCTGGCTTCAGTATTTAAGTCCACCAACAGGAACAAAAAAATGGGTGGAATAATGGTTGATATGTGTCTCTCCCAGCCCTGCTGTCTTGCCTTGTCTCCAGGGGCTGCCAGGGACTCCCTTGCTTTATGCCTATTTTCCAGCCTTGCTCCATGCCTGAGCTGAGCCCACTTGCCTGGATGTCTTTCCAATTCTGCTCTAATCTTGCCCTGGACCTGATCCTGCTGCTACTCTAGGGTTCTTCTGATCCTGCATGCCACGTCTTCCTGTGACCTGGACAATCCTGACGCAAAGAAGTGAGAGCTCTCCCTTCCCCCCTCTTTGTAGCTGAGGCCATGAGGCTTGTGTTGGAGTGGTGGTTGTGGAGGGAGGGCGGTTAGGAGATAAGGAGAGCACTGTTGCTGCTGAGCTGTTCAGCCACAGGCCAGGTGTTTCAGTGTGTGTTTGGGGGCATTTTAATATTTGCCTAGGACAAAAAATACATAAAGGTGGCCCTGTCAGCATCTTAATCCTTAGCAATCCTTTAGCTCTTTAATGAGTAAAAATCAAGTCCTTCCTAAAAACTGACTTCTTCTGTCAGGTTTTCCCTAGCTCTTCAACCCCACAAATTGCTCACTGATGTCTCTCCTTATGCTGTTTTATCCTCCCAAATCCCCTTTCTCCCCCTTGTAACTAAGCTAACTAAGCATGTGTACCCGTGACTCCTCAACTTCATCACTTTATCTGGCTCCTACGTTCCCCTCTGTTGCCCATCCTAGACTGCAGGCCCCTCAGTGCAAGGACTTGTCTTTAATCGTGACGCTCCAATGCTAGCCATGGTGCTGGGGCTCTATAAATAACTGAAACCTTTCCTATGTCTGCTGCACTGGTCCCTTTACAACAGTTGTGTGCAATTGGTTTCAGGGTTTTTTTTTAGTTAGTTACTAAGGTCCTGAAAATGAATGAATAAGCAACAATCTTTATTTGCTTTCATTCTTTTTTGTTTTTTAAAAAATGCGCCTGCGCAAAATCACTGCCACCGCCATTTTACAAAAGGGGGTGGTGCATGCACAGAACACTTCAGCAGTCATTTGTATACGTGCAATGAGTTTCACTGGTTTTTTAAAAAAATGTGTAATCGTTTAAAAACGAAAAGTGAACAAAACCAAACGGGTTGTCAGTAGAAAACCCTGTGGTAAGTTCTGCGCACTCCTAGTTTACAATCTCTCTTTGCTCCTCAACCACAGGGGCACTGGTATTGGAGAGCATGCAGGGGACTGTTGTGCGAATCCTATGCAACCCCACATCTGTAGCACTTCCTGCTAGTCCATTAAACTAACTCTTAGCACACATACTATTATATTATAGAGAAGAAACAAGCAGCAGAATAATGGTTCATGGTTTGGTTTTCCGATTTCAAGCAGGTTGAAGTTGACCCAAGCAACATTCATCAAAATGTTCAAGCACCCCTTTTTTTGCAATTTTAGTGTGGTTGGTTTGGTTTGTTTATTTTGTCCATTTCTGGTTTTGCATTTGTTTTCACCAAGAACAATGAAAATGGGTGGCGGAACATGAGTGGTAAAATGGCCAAAATCAATTAACTGAAAAAATGAAAATGGGTAATCAATCCAAGTTGGGAGAGGTACTGCTTGTTACTCAGTTCAGTTGGATTTGATGGGTTTGCTCATTTTGGCAGGTACTCATTTCAGCTCTAATTATTACTAAGCATTTCTGTAGCACTTTCAGTGTTCAAAGTGCCTTACCTAGTTCACTCTCATGATGACCTGTAACGGAGGCCATTATTATTATTCCCATTTCACTGATGAGAAAAAGCGAGGCTGAGAAACCGTGACTTGCCCAAGGCCACCCATGAGTTCATGGCTAAGGTGTGATTCAAACTCTAGTCTCCTAGGCCCAAGTCCAATACCTTATTGGCTCTCTATAAGCCTATAAGCTACACTGGCTCTCACACAGTGTGAATTTATTTCTGAGAGCAAGAGAAACCTGCCTCCATACTTGAGAAGCACCATAAATAATTATTACTCTAAAAAGAGTTTTGAAACAGTATTTAAATTGGCTAGTTATACTTCTCCTTCTGGGGCCGCAAAAATCAGCTCTTTGTAGCCTATACTATTTGTTTCCCTGCACTTTTGCATTATTTTTCTGTGCTTTTTACCAGTCTGTTAAAAATCTGACTGGAGGGACCAGCTGGAAAGGAGCTGATTAGACGTCTGATCTGTCTGCAAACTGATGGCACCACCCTGTAAGCCCAACAGAACTTTACCGCTAGGGATGGCAAAAATAAAACATAAGATAAAATCTTGGCCCTGTGTTTTGGATATCGTATTGTGTAACCGATACCCCACTGCTAGCCAGGCAAATTTCTGGAATGCTTGGAGGATCCAAAGTTCTGAAACTGTTTCAGTGACTTTAATGAGTGCACAGAGAGGCAATCTCTGGGAGAATGTGATAAGTGGTGGTGTAAGTTATATGAAAAGCCAGAGGGTTGCTTTTTGCATCAAGATACAGCTGACTAAACAAGGTGCTGGAAATTATTCATGGTTAAAAAAGAAGAAGCAATTCACTGGATGCTAGTCTCAGAATGAGACAAGCACCTGAATGTTCGGATGACTTCAGTGTTAGGGAAGCAAGTATACCTGCTGCCTATGGCACCAATGCAGGCCCTGCAGCATGTATGTTTCATAAGTGGCCTGGAAAAATATACAGAGGTGTCAACCCTAAAGCTGGTACAAGATTCCCAGGTTCCAGTCCTGACGTAGGGATGCGCATGTTGTTTTCGTTATTACAATAACAATAACAAAAATTGTCATTTTCATTATCATTACTGCAATAATGTAAATAACAATAATAATGAAAATAGAAATGAAAATGACATTTTGTTTTTGAAATAAAGGGAAAACACTGAAAAATGTATTTGTGGCTATAACTTTTTGGTTCTTAATCATTTCTGATGAGACATGGGGGGATTGTACCCCCAATGGAGGGCACTAAGTGTACCAATTTTCAAAAAGGTTATATAAAGGGAACCAATTTTAGAAACAATTAAATGTTGTGTTTTTAAGAAAATCTCCATATACATTCATGGCTACAACGTCTTTATCTTCCATCCAATTTGCATGAAACCTGTGTATATTATGTCCCTCCCCAAGCTTAACACTCCTACCAATTATCAGAAAGATTGAATAAAGGGTCCTGATGGTATAAGACATTAATTTGAAAATACATTTCCAGCTGTAACATGTTTATATTTCATCCTGTTTACAAGACATTTAGCAGGAATGTATCACATACCTTTCCTGTCACCTCTGCCAAACTACAGGACAATTTGATAAAGGGACCCAATTCTATAAGCAATTGAAGTTGTCCTGTTGAAGACCATTATTCAGATAAATAGCAGCACATGCAGTGCCAGTCAGAGGCAAGCAACTGGCATGGCAGGGGGAGAGAGGCTGTAGGAGGGAGGATGTGGAGCAACCCAAAAGACTGACAGACACATTCACTGGCCAGTTAATGCATGCTTCCATCTTTACAGGACCAATCGGTAGTGGCTTTGAGGCGGGCATAGGGGGCAGCCCTAAGGCAGGCATAAAAGGGACATAACTGGGACTTTGGCATCCCAGCAATCAGGAGACATAGTTTACACACCCAGGCTGGCCAATTATCATCACAATCACATCCTGTAGCATTGTGACAGAGGACATAAGAGAATCTCTATTGGCTCTTTCCTATACAGATGTTTCTGACTTCCCAGTAACACGTGGGGGAGAGAAGTTGGGATGGTCACAGCACAGAATGAGTATATTTGTTTGACATTTCTGCTGGCCAATTGGCATCACAAACCGATCTTATACCACAGTGACACGTAAGAGAATTCCTGGCATAGGCTCCTTCTCTGCATATGCTGTGCAGGCATATAAAATTGGGGCCCTTTATCACATCTTTCTGATATTTGGCAGCGATGATCCTGAAAGTGTGTGATATACAGCCCTGGCTACAAAGTTGTTACAGTCAGACATACATTTATAGGTTAATTGCTTATACCACCAGGACCCTATATCCAATCCTTCTGAAAGTTGGCAGAGATAGTAAATACGGGAAGGGATGTAAACCTGCCAAGTTTCATCTACATTAAATGTGAGGCAAAACATTTACAACTAAGAATGTATATGAAGATTTTTGCAAAATAATACAAGTCAACTACTTATAAAATTGGATTCCTTCATCCAATTTTGTGGATGATAAAATCCATAAAACTGGATTATTGTACACTTAATACCTTCCATTGCAGGTACAATCTCTCCCAGTTTCAGCCAAATATAATGAAAACAAAAACATTACAGCCACAAATGTGTTTTCCATTGAAACCAATGGAAAATGAAAGCAAAAACAAAAATGAAAATATATTTATGAAAATGAAAACAACAGATTTAAATAACGAACATGAAATTACATGGGCTCCTGGTGCACACCTCTTCTTGTCAGTGCCCCAAGTCACCTCAGACACACTTCCAAGAACAACCTGAAAGTTACTCTAGAGCTTACCTGGCTTCTGCTTTAACCCAGTCTTCAAGCATCACCTCCAGCCTCAAGGGAGGCCCCTCCCCACCAGTGATGAGTCTATCTACACTAGGGATGGGAAAATCAGAATCGAATTAATCTGATCCACCCGATTTTCATTGGAATTGGATTAATCTGATCTACCCGATTTTCACTGGAATCAGATTAATTCAGGGGTCCACTCTCACTCGTTTCCCCCCCTCTGCTATTTCAATTTGGTAGGATCTTCTTTGGCCCATTCATCATCCTAGGATTGTGACTTAGAATGATTAATGCCCCACTGAACTGAATAGGTTTGGTTTTCCATTGACTTCAATGGGAAATTTTCCCATTGAAGTCAATGGAGGAAAAATACGATCCGATTCCAATACAATTGTAAACCAATTAAATTGAATTATATTCCGATCCGATTCTCAATCCAATTCCCCATCCCTAATCTATACTAGCCAGACAACATTCCTTTGGTTTAGGGCTGTGCATGAGGTCAAGTGTTTTGTATCTGTGTTCGTGTTTGTGTTTTAGTGTTTGTGTTTATTTGTATCTTTGTCCGTTGCCAACTATGTGGAAAACTCAGTGAACACAAGGGCCTTTTGTATGGGTTACACTGGTGCCCTTTTTCCTAATATCGCACCAAAATCGACACTGCAGAAATGTCATCCCACTCTCTCTTATTCTGTCCTATGTCACAGTAAAGAACAAATGATCACCATCTTTTTTGTGGCCTCCTTTTAGTTATTTTTAAGCTACTCTCATGTGCTCCCCTTAGTCTTCTTTTCTCTAAGCTAAACATACCCAGTTCTCTCGGGTTTTCCTTATATGGCTTGTTTTCCAGCTCCTCTATCATCCTAGCTGCTCTCCTCTGAATCTTCTACCATTTGTCAACATTCCTCTTGAAGTGCGGTGCCCAAAATTGAACACAATATTCCAGTTGAGGTTTCACCAGCACCAAGTAAAGTGGCACCACCATCTTCTGTATCTTGGAAACCAAACAATACACCTGTTAATGCAACCCTACATGGCATTTGCCTCTCTTTTTTTGCAACAATGTCTCATTGTTAATTCATGTTCAGTTTATGATCCACCATTTCCATGAACACTAAAGTCTACATGGGGGTGGCAAACCATTTTTTTTCATCTCAGGACCAGGTGGACAATTTTTAAATGGCCAGGGGGCCACGCCATGCAACCGTACACACGTAAAAATGCTGACCCTTATCATCCACACTTCATTTCATTTGTATTCATGTTTAATCCACAGACTCAGAGTTATTTCAAAACAAAGTAGACATGTTATCGGAGGCAGGAAAGAGAAGACATTTCCAGGGTATGGGGAAGGGGTTATGTGGTGTGGGCTGCAGAGAGATATGGGTGTGGTAAAGCGATGTAAGGAAGACATGCTGAAAGAATACATGGTTGGGTGGATGCTCATGTCATGTTTCACTGGAGAGCTGGCTCTTGACCACGTTGCTCTGGCGATCTGGACTGGCAGTGCCCTGTACTTCGCATGCATAAAATGGCAGCAAAAGCACAGGGCAGTCCCATTTTTCACGTGCAGCATATAAGGAGGCGTCATTTTGCGTGTGCACAAGATGACAGTGCTCTACTTTTTGAAGTTCGTACAGAGAGTTTCACCGCAGTTTAAATTCTGAGACAGAACTCCATGCAATGTTCTGAAATGGTGGGAAATTTCTACATAAAAGGACTGATATGATTCAGCCCTAATACTGAGTCTCAATCAGGGTTGTAGCCCCATCTGTAGATGATGCAAGCCCACTTTGGATCCTCCTGGCCTACCTCAAATTTTGCCCCAACATGAACAAATCAGGTAGCTTGTGAATCTGACCTCATTACTAAGATAGACTGAGAAACAATATTCCTTCTCAGAGAAATGTGGATTTTTTTCCCTATTATTTACTCTTGTCATTGGGAGGATGGCAAGATAGAAGAGAAGGCTATTTAAACAAGGCTTCTCCTGATGGTAGATACCATAGCGTTTATTCAATGAGCTCATGCAGCTTCATATATAAAAGGCAAGAGGTTACACAATACAGAGCAACCCAGTGACCCATCTGGTGAGCATTAGGACTGTCAATAAATCATGAAAGCATCAGCTCATCAAGCAAATTCCATTTCAGACCACTGACAGGAACAAAAAAAGGCCAGAGGGAAAAAAAAAAACTAACAAAGTTGGTGTTTTTGGCTTTTCATAAAAACTGGAGCGTTAAATAAAATAACGTGCATCTAATTTCAATTGCTTTATTTTGTTCTCTTCTGATGACCACATGGCTTCCCCATATTGAGGGCTTAGCCCTCCATCCAAAAGCGCTGGGAAATAAAGTCCCTTTGTAGGGTTAGTCCTTCTCTTCACCATGAGTGATAACGTAACAGAGGTTCTTATAGTCAATATTACCGGCAACATCTGGAGGGAAAGCAGCGAACATCTGTTTGATCTGCCAAACAAATAGGACAGAATTTTTTTTAAATCCAGGAGGTAAGAAAAGAATCTTGTATTGCTCTCCACTCAAAACTTAATGCCCTCCACAGAAAATCTTACATTGACTTTAATAGTATTGGATCAAGCTTTTAACTCACAACAAAGGTCAGCTTCCTATTGGAACCCAGTATAACCCCCATACCAATGATCTTGCTCATCAAAATCCAACCTAGTCCCTATTACAATAGAATCCCATTGGACGCCCCAATCTGATCCCCCAGCTAACAGACTCCCAAGAATATCTCCCCAAATGCAGCCCAAAACAACAGCGTTTCCCATTGGAGGGAGTGTTGTGTGCGGAGAGGCGTGCAATATGATCCAGGTTCAACAGGATCCAACTAATCCAACTGGGTTCAAGTTAGGTCGGGCATATTTTCTGCTTAGCCCCTCAAGCTGGATCATGCTGTGGAAAAGCCGGCCTTCTATGGGCATTACGGCGCTCTGTAGGGGGCATGGTCAATGGAAAATGGCAGGGAAACACCTTTTTCTGACATAGCCTGGTCTGTTTCCCAATGCGGGCACTTATGCAGCATTGTGACATCATAATGCTTCACAGAGGGTGGGGACTCCCAGTCACATCAGGCACAACTCAGAAGAGCTTAGTCCAAAGTAGTTCGCTCAGGCTGACCGTTCCGGCCCAAACAGGACTCTAGTTGTGCATAGGAGGTTTGTGAGGTAAGAACCTGTGCTGAGCAACTCCATGCTGGCAGGGTTTGTATGCCTCACAAATCCTCTTCACAACCCCCTCCCCACACATGGAAATTGGCACAGACTGTCCTGCTCCATGCTGCCCTCTCCCTCATGCTAAACTTGGAGAACAATGTTTGACTGATGCCTAACTCTATTCATTGAGAGCTGGGACTCCATTTTGATAAGAGTGGTGCTACCTTTTCTGGGGAGCTCAAAAGAACTGACTGGAACTAGAGAGGTGCGTGAAGAAGACAGCTCACTTTGTTTTTGCGGAGCCAGGAAAAACTCTCCCTCCATTTTAGGAGTTGCTATTATCACCACAGCAGCCTAAGCCTCTATCCTGGCACTGTTAGCTCAGCTACTAGAGGCAGGAGAAGAGGCAGCGGCTTCTTTTTATTCCAAAAAAACCATAGTATCTGGGGGTTGCCACCTCTTACACCCAGAGATTTCTGGGGTTTCACCTAGAGAGTTTTAACGCTTTGACCCAGGGTCTCTAGACTCCAGGGGAAGACCTGATTTCTCTAGGTCAGTCAGGGGTGCTGTGGCTAACCCTGAGAAATCAGGGCTCTGGGGGAAGCATGGGGCAGCCATGTCAGAAAAAGGGGAAGGTCACAGGGACTTTCCCACCCCCTTTCTGATGTGGCCCCGCCTCCTGGAAGTGTAGTGATGTCATGACATTCTTCAAGGAGCAGGATTATGTCAGAAAGGGGTTTGTGATTCAGCCTTGAAACCACTGAGAAGCGGTATTTGCCATTTCACTTCCATGGATTTTCGCTATCAGTCTAGACACCAGCCTAATTCATGCAGGCCGAAGATGGGCAGTTTTCCATCGCTGAATGGAGAACATTTGTGCTTTGTGTGTGGCAGGGGGGCGGGAAGTCCTTACCTCTTCTTGATTGAACCGGTCTGCCTGTGTCGTAAGCATTTCTTTGATGCTGGTTAAGTAAAAGAGAACAGTGATTAATGGCTGATAAGTGCCCAGAACAATTTGCGTTGCCAATTCCTCCCTGAGGTTGCATGGGGAAAAACAAGTGAGACTTGCATCAATTAAAGCAGCAGCCCTCACACAGTAAAGACTGCACTCCCCTTCTTGCCTGGAATAGTTGGTAAACCCCCCCCCCCTTTCCCCTCAGTCTTAGTTTTTGATTTTCACTTCAGTATGTTGGTCACTTCCTTTATTTTGCATACTTTGTTCTTCATTCTGCAGTACACTTGTGACTTTCTGCTCGATTATGTCACATAGATGGACCAATCTCATTCATATTTACAAACATAAAACACCCCCAAATAACTGCCCAAGACACAGCTGTTTTCACACAGTGCTGCTGGGTGGGGGGACGGGTGTGGTGGATGTGGGTGGGTGTCCGTTCCTACAGGCGCACACCCATCTCCATCCACCTCTGCCCACAGAGCCTCCTCCATTTTGTCAGATGGCTCCGTGGGTGGGTGATGGATGGAGGTGGGTGTGCACCGGGAGCCCGCATGCACCCCCCCCCCCACCTGCCCGTGGTGTTTCCACAGGCATACACCCATCCTCCCACCCACTGCCACCGCACACCCAGCAGGGGGCGGCGGTCTGTGTAAAAAAGGCCAGAGTGCAGAAATAAAAAACTGAAATGAAGATTCAAAACTGCTAAAGAAGATGGGAGAAGAGAAGACTTCGATGGTCATCTACTCCAAACCCCGGCTTGGATGCAGGCTGACTACGGCTACAACATCCCTGAGACAAATGGCTGTCCACCTTCTTTTTGCAAACCTGCACTGACAGAAAGCTTACAACCTCGCTAGGCCAGTTGTTCCATTAGCGCACAACTCTTACTGTTAGGCCGTTTGTCCTGATACGGCTTCACAGTCACTTTGGTAAAATGGATTTTTATATGCTAAATTTTATTGATTTTTAAAAATTAGTTTCAGTTACTTAGAAAGGCCTCTAAACAGATCATTTATTCCAGCTCCCTGCGCCAAGGATCCTCTACGCCTGCAGCATCACAAACAGATGCTTGTCCGGCCAGTTTTTGAAAACGTGTTTGCAGTGAAGACAATTCCACCCACAACCTTCCTCGACAACCTGTTCCACTACCCAGTTATTCTGACTGTTAGGAATTTTTCCCTAAAATCTACCTTGCTGTGGTTTAAGCCCATTGCTTTTTGTCCTTTAGCAACGACGACTGTTCCCCATCTTTTTCGTAGAAACCTTTTAGATATCTGAAAACTGCTGTCATGTCCCCACTGAAATCAGCTGGACTCCTCTACGTCTCTTATCCAGGGAAGTTGGGGCTTTGTGCAAAATGGTGGTATCCCCCCGCCCCCCAACATAGGAATATTTGACAGACACGCACTGACTCAGACATTAGAAAAAGGGAAATGTTACTGTAATTAATTTTTTGAAGTTCAAACATAACATTCCCTTCAAGCTTCCTGCATTGCAGGCTCTACAGCTACGTATGTTGTTTCTTTTAGTTTACTTGTGGGTTATTATTACTGTTATTTCTATTTTACTCATGTGTTGGGGCTATCTGCCTGAATGGCTGCGGGCCCTCCATAGGCCAGGATTTTTCATAAGTGTCCTCTTTTAAAGGGGAGGTATGGTAACCCTAAGTTCGTGACCTCCACAAATTTCACCTCCCCACCCCACTGCAATCAACATACGTGGCATTTTGCGATCATACTGTCGGTGCGCACCTGGATCTGGCCCTAACTGCTCTGCATTAAGCGGCTTCAGGACTAAAGCCAAAGCAACAGAGTCAGTCTCTAGAGACTGTTTTTCAGCTGTACAACTGATCACAGTACGAGAGTCCTTTCAGGAATCCACCTGAGGCCCCACAGCAATGCCACTGCCTAGCACTGGGGTTACTTTATAGTGGCGATTTCCATGGACTGCTTGCGACATATATTGTGTAGTAGTGTACAGGCTCCATTGAAGACAACACGAGGTCTAGCTGTTCGGCATCCATATCATTCATAGTACACATTTAGGATGCAACCCTCAAACCTCTTACATTGAAATATCCCCACTGGCTTCAATGGGATCATTTCAATTAAGCTGCTTGAGTATTGCACACTTAATGCTTGTTCAGATACGACATTAAACTGCACAGTAGCTATTCAGCTGCTACGTCAATGGTGGCCAAACTGTGGCTTGGGAGCTACATGCAGCTCTTGGCCTGTTCAAGTGCAGCTTTCAGCCAAGACTGGTCCTGAGCCACATACTGCCTTAATGTCCTGTGTCTTATTTCACTGCACCTGAATGCAATTAATTGCACTGTAATGAATTGTCAATGAATTGCAGCTGCTCCTCAGAATTGCAGCACCTAGGACCACAGAGCATTGGCCCCAACAGCCAATTACAAAGCAGGAGAGGTTTGCGTATACATGAATACAAATGTGTGCCCATGCTGTTGCGCCCTGGCCTTGAGCCCGTGTCCTCAGGGTTCCTGGACTGGTGGCCAGCCAGCCTTTGCCACCACCTTGGCCTGCTGCAGGCCCAGCCCGGCCAAGAGTCCACCCCACCTTGCACTAGCCACACCCCTCCTATCTGTCTCCAGGCCTTGCCCCACCTCCCAGCTTCCCGGTTGGCTACCAGCCAGCATACAAGACTTGCCGGTAGCACCAGGAAGCTGGGTAGGACACTTCACACGCCTCTCTTGTTCTCAGTTCTGGTTCTTGTCTTGCTCCCTCTCTGCCTTGCTCCCTTCTTCCCCTTCCTATCTTGCTCCCTGGGCTCCATGTCTCAATCTCAATACTGACTCCATACCCTGGCCCCGACCCTGATCCCAATTCCCAGTCCTTGCTCTTGTTCCCATTCTTGCCTCTCTAGCCCTTATCCTCAGCCTTACCTTCTGTTTTCCTCTCCTCCCAGCCCTAATCCTGACCCTGTGCCTCCTAATCCACACAGCTGCTCATGCCCCTCACCCCCATGACCCTGGCACATGTATCTGTGTCTTGTGGCTCTCAGCCATATGAAGATTTGGGTACGTGGCTTCTGGGGTTACAAACTTTGTTACCCTTATGCTCTGTAGTAGCACTAGATCATTCAGACTTGACTTGAGAGGTAATATAGAGTAGTATGCCATAGCACCTATCCCACACTATGCCATGTGGTTGTGAGGATTATCAGCCATGTAGTAGAGGGTTACTACCAGATGTGTAGACCATGTCTGAACAGATCTACCATGTGGCAACCACAACACAATCTACGACAGAAGCACCCTGAGATTTTTCCATGGAAGAACCATTCAGACATCATGGAAGTGACCACCAAGCAGTAATCCCAAGGCAATCCTGTGGTGCTGTTATGGTAGCATCCAGAAGGTTCCCATGACGACTGAAACCACCCATAGTAATGACATAGGCTCCAGTCGTCAAACTGTTGCTCAGCTGCAAGCTAGAGTTGGAGCCATAGTGCAGGCACAGTTCTGCACACACAAATACTGTACTTAAAAAAAACAACACCCCTCCCTTGCACAAGATCACACATGTACTGGATCACACTTGTGCACTGGGACACAAAAGAAGAACAGTACAACTGGGAAGATTTACCAACAAAAGTGGAGTGTTGAATTGCCAGTTTCTTGTGTCACTTATCTTGACAGAGAAGATTCTCTTGACTATGGCCATTGACACAGTTGCACCCAGGTGTTCTCCCCCATTGCTGCAGCAGCATAGGCCCCTCTGATATACGGAGGACCTGAGGCAGCTGAAGTGTGAGGGTAGGTGGTTAGAGAACAGGTGGCGCTCGACTCGTGCTGAAGCCGACCGATTGCAGCATAGGTCCTTTGAAAAGGACTACGCCGTGTCTGTGATGATGACAAAGAACGACTTCTTCTCCACTATCTTAGCATCTGCAAAGTCTCATTTGGCAGAAAGGGGACTTACCACCTCTTTCCAGGTGATACGGGGCCTGGTTAATCCGGTCTGTCTCTGCCCGGAACTGGAGTCATCTAATGCCTGCTGTGACATTTTTATTAATTATTTTGCAGACAAAATCACTCATATTCACCACGACTTGGGTGCTGCCATTTCATCTGCAGAATCAGAGTTTGGGGTTATGGAAGCTCAGTCGTGTCCTGTTTATTTGGATCAGTTTCAATCGGTCTCACCCACCGCTGCAGGGGAGATGCTGGGAGCTGGGAGGGCAATCAGTTGTGAGTTAGATCCTTGCCCATCCTGGCTGGTGAAAGCCAACTGGGAGATGTTGGGGCCGTTGCTGCCTGAGGTTGTCAACACCTCCCTTTGGGAGGGTAGGCTGTCAGACATCCTTAAAACTGTAATTGTACAGCCCCTGTTTAAGAAGCCATCTTTGGATGTTGACTCTCTGGCCAGTTATCAAGCTGTCTCTAATCTTCACGTTTTAAGAAAGGTTATTGAACGGGGTGGTTGCCTGACAGCTCCAAGCCCACTTTGACATCATCAAATTCCTGGACCCATTTCAGTCAGGCATTCGTCCAGGGTGTGGCACAGAGACTACGCGTGTGGCCTTTGTTGGTGATCTGAGCCTGGAGATTGACAAGGGAAATTCTACCCTGTTGATCTTATTAGATCTTTCGGTGGCCTTTGATACCACTGATCACAAGGTGCTGTTGACACAACTGTAAGACCTGGCGGGGGGGTGTGGGACTGCTCGAGTGGTTCCAATCCTTCCTGTCAGGGAGGTCAGAGAGAGTGGTGATGGGCGATTGCTCGATGTCCTTTTGGGGCCTTCTCTGTGGAGTCCCACAGGGTTCTATTCTGTCGCCCTGCTTGTTCAATGTGTATATGAGGCCGCTGGGCGAGGTCATTCAGCGGTTTGGGGTGAAATGCCATCAGTATACTGATGACACTCAGCTCTACCTCTCCTTTTCATCCGACCCAGGTCCTCCAATCTCAGTGCGTACCCGATGCCTGGCTGCTGTCAGGGACTGGATGAGGATGCGCCAAATGAGGCTGAATCCTAACAAGATTGAAGTGATGATTGTTGGCCAGCCCTGTGAACTGGGGGGAATTGGGACTCTTGTTATTGATGGGGTCCAGCCCCCTTTGGTCACTCAGGTTCACAGCCTTGGAGTGCTTTGGACCCCCTTGCTGCACCTGGACTGTCAGGTTGCAGCAGTGGCCAGGAGTGCTTTCACCAACTTCACCTGGTGAGAAGGCTACAGCCGGATTACTGCAATGTGCTCTACGTGGGGCTGCCCTTGATGACTTTTCAGAAGCTGCATCTGGTGTAGACTGCAGTGGCCTGGCACCTTTCAAGGATGGGTCACTGGGAGCACATTACACCAGTGCTCTGGAGTCTGCACTGGCTACCTCTAGCTTTCCAGACACAATTCAAAGGTGCTGATGTTGACCTTTAAAGTCCTAAATAGCCTGGGACCCATATATCTGAAAGACCGTCTTTCCTATCATGCTCTGTTGTGACCCTTGCAGTTGGCTGTGGTGGCCTCAGGGGTGCGCAGGAAGTCATTCTTGGTTGCTTCCCTAGTGTCGTGGAACTCCCTCCCCCTGGTGGTTCATCTGAGTCCAGGCCTGAGCATCTTTCGGAGGCGGTGTAAAACTTTTCTTTTCGTTAAAGCATATGATGGGCGAGGACAGGGATTAGGTGGGACGTTGTTGGAGGGTTGGAGTGGGTTGGATTTTGGGGGGAGAGGGCTGTATTTTAAATGTTTTTAAATTGCATTTTATGTCTTCTGCAAGCCGCCCAGAGCCTTTGGGGAAGGGCAGGGTATGAATGTTAATAAATAAATTAAATAAATAAATTATGCTCTGGGGCATAGCTAGGGGGGAATGGGCTCTGGTACAGAAGATGAAATGGGACCCCTGCTTGGGCACTCTATTGTGCATCTGCATCCTATATGTGTGTGGGGGCCCCAGGCACATGGACCCCTCTGCGGCTGCACCTGCTGTACCTAGTATAGCTTCGCCCCTGCTTATGCTCCAGTCCAAGGAAGCAAGTGAATTCTGGTTATAAGTTATTTGTGCCTTAAAATACGAACAAATTTGAATTAAGAAACTGCAGAACAAGTCTTTGTATCCACGATTACTTATCTGCAGAATAAACAAAAAGCAAAATCCTCCATCATTAAAGTCAATGGCAAAACTCTCATCACCTTTAATGATGGAGGATTGTCCTGAAAATTACTAGAACTGAGACAAATATCCATGTTCAATACGGATTCCCCACTGACAGAAAGGCACTGTTATTACCACCACAAGGGATAATCACTGACCACTGTTCATGTATACAGTCTGCTGAGCATTCAATAACTGTTCAGTAGATACCACTGCAGGAAGCTACTTTGCAGGGAAATGTTTGTCTGTAAGCAACCCAAATAGTGTAATCAATGGAAAAAAGTACTTAAAGCATTGGCAAAAGAATTCCAAATAAACGTCAACCTGTGCTTAATTTAAGACAAGATCTGGGTGCTAAGCAGCCTCCATACACATGTTGAAAGTGTTTTTGGAAAGAAAACGAAAGATCAAATATCTAATTATAATCTTCTGATGCACAGCCCAGTGAGCCCTGGCACAGTTACAAATGAGAGGGACTGAGTTAAGGACCTAGGCACATTTTCCATTATTTGTTTTATAGGGAAACGAAGACTCAGAATTTCCAAAACTAGAATGTGCTTCTTTTTGCATACTAGTTGATTGTCTGTGAAAAAAGACTCTGGGTGGCTTTACAGAAAAGTAATGCTCATTTGCCTTGATGTGGGACACAAGATGATATCTGTCCTGGCCAATATCAACTGGTTCTAATATTAAAAACATTTGGTTTCCTCCTTTGATTTCCTAGCAATGTTATAGAATTGCCTTTGAAATCCATGCAACAAGATGTCTTTTAACAGAGGCAGTTCATCCTAAGATGTGTCTCGGAAAAAGCTGCAAGCATTTGCATGTTTGATGCAGGAACATCACCATTTCAGTCTTACCCAACAATTATCTCTAAGAATCCATGAAAATGCAAGAGGCCAGTTTCCCAGTTGGAGTAAATTGACATCACTCTGTTGACTTCTATAAACTGCTGGCTAGATGCAGCTGATGTCATGTCAGTGCCTCAATGGGGACTTAATGTTTCTAACAAAAAACAGACGTGACAGTGGCCTGCTTTGGCCCAGGACCCACCGGTACGTCTGTTTAGGCACTGCCAGGTGTTAGCCCATAACTGCCCTGGGGTGAGTAGGCAGCTAATCTGGGATGTGTCCAAGGTCCACAGCCTGTGCTTAGGGTCCCCCATGTGGGACAATGCGGGCTAGTACATCTGTTTGGCCCCGCAATACCCGCCCCAGGGCAGGGGCCGCCATGGTCAAGCACCATGGGTAGTCACCATGGCTGTCCATCGGGGAGGGCGGGGTGCTGGAAGCAGGGTTCAGGCGGAGCCAGCCTCCCACACATTTGTTTAGCTCCCCGCCCTACTTGGGGCATGCGGGTGACTGGATAGCTCTCCATGGGCACGTTTGTTCAGTGCCCCTCCCTGTCCTGCAGTGTGTCGCCTCGGGCACACCGCCTGCACATCTGTTTTTACCCGACGTTACACCAGCTGAGGATCTGACCCAAGTGTTTTCTCTCTTAAATGTCATAGAAAGGGAGTTGATTATGTGTGGTATAAAATGTGGAGAAACAAAGTTTGTCATCAAACTTGGAAGTCAGCTATGAATTTCTGGAGCTTTTGGAAAGGTTAGAAGACTTGGTCCCAATTGCCATTGAATAGACTAAATGAGTCATAAGTTTCCAGAAGAGAGGTGAAACTATGCAGCGAGAAGCAACATAAAAATCCCCCAACAGATGTTATCTGTATGAAGGGGGTGGGGAGAAAAGTCTGACTGAAAGGTAACCATGGACCATTTGGGGAGTTGCCCCCTTGTTTCTAATATAGAGAAATATTAGGGTATTAATAGCAACCTTCATATTGAAAGGGTTGTGTAAACCACTCAAAAAATTATTGCAAAAGCTCCAAATGTCTAAAAGCTGGAAGCATATGAATAGATGTTAAACCTCCAAGACATTTACAGAATTTATTTAATGGTTTGTTCTGTAATGATCAACGTTACCCTTGGGTCTAATAAGTAAACATTATGCTCTGTTGTGGTGATGAACCGAAGCAATTGTCTAATACTAGGGTGCAGTTGGGTGGGAAGGGGGGGGATGAATGTGACCTTTTCCATCAAGGGAAAAAATATGTATACATCTTGCTGCCTTTGTCATTTTGGAATCCAATCCGGCATTCCTAATGCATCACACACTGAGTTTAGTGAGAAATTGATGCATGCAAGGACCTCAGGATCAGACCAAGAGAACAGACAGAGATGGGCAGTGCAGTCCTCAAGGTGTTTAACACCAATCGTGCTACCAACATGAGTGCCACTGAAGTAAATGGGACTTGCGTCAGCATTAACAACTTGCGTCATCGTGACACAGCTTAAGGTGGAAGGTTTTGCATCCACTACATGATTGCAGATAGGGCTAGGAATTACAGCACATTTCATGGTTTTGATATCACCAGGAGGTCATATTTTACAGCTGTGTTTTAATTGCCATGTGACCAGGCCTATTGGGCAATAGTATCAATTGTATCTGATTTGGTAAGTCACCTCTTATCTGCCGCTCCCCATCCACAACAACGAACTCTTCCAAAGCTGACTGGATAATGTCAGCTTAGAAGCAAACAACTTGGGAGGCTGTTCCCTGCTGTCTCCTTTGCATGTTTGCTACTCCCACTGGTTGTCTCCTGAATTAAATCAGGCTGTAAAGCTCCCCAAGACGAAGATTGTTTCTCACTCTATGGACACAGTCCTCTACCCATTGATGTCAATGGCCAAACTCCCATTGACTGGAATTATGGAAGACTAAGCTCTATGTCTGAGCAATATTTTGCACAATGGAGCATGGAACCTGGCATCCGCTTAATATATACGCACCGCAGTAACCAAAGAACATACTGTGCGTGGGTTTAATTTTTTAGAAGCTTCTGCAGTCACAGTCTAAACTGGTCACCTTGCCACATAAAAGCCTATTCCTTGTTCCCAAAAGGTGCCCTGGTTCTACCTCTGGTTTTGTTTGGTTTTTAAAAACCAACAACCCAGCTTTATTATAATCAAAGTAATCCTGGCTGCGCATTCCCTCCTGCAGCCAGAATATGCGCAGGGAGAGAAGGTCTGAAAGTAGCCTCAGAGCTGCCCAGTTAAAGGGCCAGTAGCCATATAAGCCTCTGCTCTGCCTTTCAGGTTCCCTTTTGAGTACCCAACTAATATCTACGACCAGTATAAGCACTCACGTATCCAGTGTTTTGGGTATTTCATCTTGGGGTGGAGGGGGGGAGAGTAGTGGGTGGTTTGGTTCAGCTATTTCAGTTTTGGGGGGTCATTTTGGTATTTCGGCTGCATCCTTTTCAGCAATTGCACATGCACAATAGTGCAAACCTTGCAAAAATGATGTAACTGTAAAACCAAATGAAGTAGGGAGATCTTCCAGGGCCACATGGGGCAGTGGGGTGTCTCTGGGGAATTAGCCAGCCCCGCTGCCATGCCTATTGAGTCCTCCAGCCTGGCTGTATCTGAGTGGGACAGGGGAGATATCTCCACCCCCACTGTTTTCCCCTCGGTTTTTACGCCTCTGCTCCCACCCACCCTTTTTCCTTTCCTCTTTGTGAGGCATTAGATATGCCAAATACAGTCCGATACAGCTCATGCTGCACATATGAGTTTCTGTGCATCAGGAAATAGGATACTCTTACAGTGTGTATGAGTCATACTTGAGTCTGACTACTTGAGGTTCACTCCTGTTATCACATTGGGTGTTTTTAGATTGACAGCAGCCCCACCTCTGTCCCTGCTCCAGAACATCTTGGAGCACTGTCAGCGGACTGGTCCAACAAAATCTGGGGCACTGACCCAAAGCAGAGCTGCGGTCCCTCTGCTTGGCGAACGGCCACAGCAGCTCCACTTTCGGCCAGAGGTTACCCAGGTACTCCCATGGAGTTGCAGGTGGGGCAGCAGCCCAAATTGTGGGACAATCCGCCCACAAATCTATGACATGGCGGAGGCAGGCACCATGCAGATAGACCATGGGCTGTGGCAGCCACCGGGGCCGCTTAAAATACTGCTGGACATGTGCAGATACAGGGGTGCACCTCTGGAACAACTCGAGAATGACCAGTTCCATGTCTGTCTGAAGACACCCATTGTCTTCAAAATCACTTGACGTGTGCAAATATAACTTCTTAACACATGATTACCTGGTTAATATCCTCCATAAAATGAGCCTCTGACTTGGTTACTGGCCTGTAAGAATCTAGGTCCTAATTCTTCGAGTTACTTCAAAGCATGTGCCCAAGTTTAAGTGCATGAGCTTCATTGGATAGTTACAGTTAGACATGGGCTCAGTCACCTTCATGAACCATGGCCCTTTCTGTGTAGTATCTGCCCAGATCGAAGATCCTTAGTCATCTGCAATCCCTTCAAATTATTGTGCACAAAGTAGGAAAGAAACATCTGAGAAGACATCTAATTACAAGGTAACCACAAAATAGTCCCGCAGGACATGAGCTGTCAGAACTAAGGTGTGCCTCCTCCAGTGCTTAATCCAACGTGTTTGTTTGATTCAGCCATCCCAGAGTGCATCCATCATGAGTGACGAGCTGTATAATCGCCTTATGGTAACTGTTGCCACCCTAACCAGGGGTGTAGCTAGCTATAATAGGCTCTGTTCTTGGCCCTCTCCTCTTCTCGATCTATACCTCATCCTTAGGCAAACTCATTGCCTCCCATGGCTTCCAATACCACCTCTATGCTGATGACACTCAACTCTATCTCTCTACTCCCTCTCTCTCTCCCTCTGTTCAAGCTCGTCTCATCAACTGTCTCTCTGACATCTCTACCTGGATGTCTCAACGTCAACTCAAACTCAACATGGCTAAAACTGAACTCCTTATCTTCCCCCCTCATCCTTCCTCTCCTTCCTCACTGTCAATAACTATTGATGGAGTCACCATCCTGCCTGTCCCCCAAGCCCGTAGCCTAGGCTTCATCTTTGACTCAGCCCTTTCTTTTAAACCCTACATTGACTCTGTTGCTAAATCCTGTCGCTTCTCCCTCCATAACATTGCTAAGATTCGCCCTTTTCTCTCTGTCTCGTCTGCCAAAACTCTTGTTCATGCTCTGGTCATCTCTCGCCTCGATTACTGTAACCTCCTTCTCACTGGCCTTCCCCGGTCTCACCTTTCTCCCCTCATCTCTGTCCAAAACTCTGCTGCCAGGGTCATCTACCTCGCCAGTCGCTTCGACCATGTGCAGCCCCTCCTCTCTTCGCTTCACTGGCTTCCCCTTCCTGAACGAATCCTGCACAAGCTCCTAGTCTTCACCTATAAAGCTCTTCACAACCTTGCTCCCCCCTACCTCTCTGCACTTATCGCCCTCCATACTCCAGCCCGTGCACTTCGCTCCTCCTCTGTCCCTTCTCTCACCCTTCCACGCCTTCCCTGCTCCCCTAAGCGCCTTCGTCCCTTCTCACTTGCTGCCCCCCATGCCTGGAACTCCCTCCCTGTCCACATCCGCCTTGCCCCCTCCCTTCATACCTTCAAATCTCTCCTTAAAACTCACCTCTTTCGCTCTGCTCTGTCTGACTCTTTATCCTGCTGAGCCACTATTCCTATACCTACGATCGGTTTACCCTTATCCTTGCAACATGGACCTGCCTGCTGTCATTCTCATCGTAACCAAGCCAAGTACGTGCACTTGAGACCTCGCATCTTCATGAATGTTAGACCCCTTGTCTCTCCCTCTGTTCCCCTTCCTAAGTCTCTCCCCCAGCTCCTGTCTCTCAGATTGTAAGCCCTAGGGGCAGGGACCGTGTCTATTTTATTACTTTGTAAAGTGCCAGGTACACTGCTGGCACTATATAAATGTTTGTTAATAATAATAATAATAATAATAATAATAATAGGTGCAGCAGATGCAGCCGCACTGGGGGCCAGGAACCTGTGGGGCCCACACGCATGTAGAATGCATTACACACACTAGAGCTGAGTGCCCCAGCAGGCATTTTTTGCAAGTAGCAACACAGCAAAGTACATGTATATTTCATCCAGCAGTAAGCAATTACTCTTGTATCGCTTTCCACGCTTGCATCCCAGAGGACCAGGAGGCACTGTAGAACCACTTGACTGGGATCCTTCCCTGCCATGTTTTTCACCACATTTCTGTTTTCATTGGAGAATTGGGGACAGGATACTGGTTGTAGTCACAGATTGTGCTGGTGCTATGGGTGTTTTTAGACAAGCGGGGGAATTCACGGGTTCAAAAGACTCCTGCGATCCCCTGGACGCGCACGGTAGTGGGAATGCCTTTAAACGAGCAGCCTGCTGCATGACAATGATATGGGGGGGAGGCCCAGGGGAGCATGCACATTCTCCCCAGCTGCTCCGATAAACAGATGATATGGGGAAGAGGGGGGCCAGAGGAGCACTCCTCCGCCCCCGCCCTCCCCCCCCCCCATTTTTTGGGGCAGTTGCATAAAGTACTGCCAATATGCATGGTCAGTGGCAAATAATACGTCTACCATCCATTCAGGATGAGGCCGCTGACTTCATATGCATTACAGAGACCTGGCTGGCTGGAGCAACTGGGTCAGTCCCCCAGAAGGTGTTAGCTGGGTACTCTGTGCAGCATCAACCTAGGCTTGGGGGGTGGGGGGGCAGAGCGGCTGTGATCTGTAAAAACATCTTGGCCTTTCGGAGGTATCTGGTGCCCAACTCATCTGAAACAGAGTGTGTTCAACTTGTGTTGGATTTGGCTTGGCGTACTGACCACCCCATTGCACAGCTGATTCTCTGACTGCTCTAACCGAGCTGGTCTCAGAGGTGGTGTTGAAATTAGCCCAAACTTATTCTCTTTGGTGACTTCAACATACGGACTGAGGCTGGCCTTTCAGGGTCAGAGCAGGAGTTCATGGCCGTCATGACAACCATGGGCCAGGCGATGCCATTTAACTTTGATCTTGATGGCCGTTCACTCAAGGACCTCATTGCTCTTTGGAACACCTTGCTGGCTGAGCCAATCAACCAGACAGCTCCTAGGCGTCCGCGCCCTGTGCGTCAGCACTGCAGACCACCTTGGTTTACTGAGGATCCACAGTGGCTGAACCGTGAAGGGTGGCGGTTAGAGCAACGGTGGCGCCGTTTGCATGCTGAAGCTGACAGATTGCAGCATAGAGCCAGTTTAAGAGCCTATACCGTGGCTGTGCAGTCAGCGAAGAAGGAGTTCTTTGCTGCCCTCATAGCATCCGTGAAATCACGTCCAGCTGAGTTTTTTCGGGCGGTGAGGGGGCTGATCGGTCCGCCCTCCCTCTGCCTGGAACTGGAATTTTCCAGTACCCGCTGTGGCATATTTGTTGATTACTTTGCAGATAAAATCACTCATATTCACCATGATTTTGACAGCACACTTATTACAATGGGGGTGACAGAGGTTATGGAAGCCCCATCTTGTCCAATTTTGTGGGATCAGTTCCAGTGTGTATTGCCCACTGACATGGCAGATGTTCTTGGGACTGCCAGAGATCCCTTTTGTGAACTAGACCCATGCCCATCCTGGCTGGTTAAGGCCAGCCAGGAGACTTGGACTGGTGCTGGCGAGGGTGGTCAACGCCTCCCTTCAGGAGAGCAGAGTGCCAAGCTGCCTCAAGAAACTATCGTTTGACATTGACTCCCTTGCCAGTTATCAGCCAGTCTTTAACCTTCCCCTTTTAGGGAAGGTTATTGAATGGGTAGTGGCTCAGCAGCCGAAGGGGCATCTGGACAGCATCAGTTTACTAGATCCTTCACGGTCCAACTTTCATCCGGGTTATGGCACTGAGACTGCACTTGTGGCTTTGGTCGACGACCTCTGCCATGAGTTAGAGCAGGATCGATCGACCCTGCTGATTCTGTTAGAACTGTCGGCTGCATTTCATACCATTGATCATGAGATGTTGGTGACCCGCTTGTGGGACTGAGTTGAAGTGAGCGAGATCGTTCTTGAATGGTTCCGCTCCTTTCTGGCAGGGAAAACTCAATGGGTGGTGCTTGGGGATTGCTCATCCTCTCCCCGGGACCTCTGGTGCAGAGTCCCACAAGGTTCCATTCTGTCCCCTCTTTGTTCAACGTGTATATGCAGTCATTGGGTGAGGTCGTGAGAGGGTTTGGCGTTTGGTGTCATAAATATGCTGATGACACCCAGCTCTACCTCTCTTTTTCATCCGAGCCAGACCTGGCAGTCGCGGTGCTTACTTTCTGTATGTCAGCTGTGAGGGACTGGATGAGGGCAAGTCGGCTGAAGCGGAATCCCAACAAGATGGAGGTATGCTGGTGGGTAGGGCAGTGGGAGTGGCGTCCCGCCATCATTGACGGGGTTTGGGAGTGCTCCTTGATTTCCAGCTCTGCCTGAATGTTCAGGTGGGGGCTGTAGCCAGGGCCGGCCTTACTGCAGGGCGGCTAGGGGAGGCCACCCAGGGCCCCGCGCTTGGCCCGGTTCAAGTGGGGTGTAGAATTTTTTTAAAAAATAATTATTATTATTTTTTTACAAAAAAAAAGTTGGGGGGGGAGACTCGGGTTGGTGTGGCGCCGCACTGCACTGGCAGGCAGAAGCGGCACTGTGGGGCCCCTCCCCCCCCAAGTCAAACTTGAACAGACCACCCACCCACGGCTGTGACCCCACCTACCTCCTCCTCCTCCGTCCTCGCAGCCTGCCTGGCCGCTCCTTCTCTCTCCCGAAACTTGCATGAAAGCAACTTCCGGGAGGGAGAGAGGACCCATGGGCACACAGTGTGCCGAGCAGGCTTTGCTTACCTGCTGCTGGCTTGCTGTGTGGAGAAGAGGTCGGAGTGGAGTCGGCATGAGGAGCAGCAGGCCGGCGGCGGAGCAGAGCAGACGACGGCAGTGCAGGGAGCAGAGCAGAGCAGAGTAGGTGGCGAGGGCGGCAAGTCCCGCGCCAGGATGAGGATCTCCTGCTTAGTGTGGCAGCTGGGGAATGGGACCGGAGGAGGCAGTGCAGCGTGAGTGTGTGTGTGAGAGTTTGAATGAGTGTGTGTGTGTGCAGTGTGTGCGTGAGAGAGAGAGAGGTGAGAGCATCATGTGTGTGAGTATGGGGATTGGAAGTGTATGAGAGAGACAAAAGCGTGTATGACAGTGTAAGCTTGAATGTGTGTGTGTGAAAGAGAGAGAGAGGTGAGAGCATGTGTGAGAGTATGAATGGGTTTGAGGTGTGTGTGTGAGAGATAAAAGTGTATGTTTAAGATTGAATGTGTGTGTGTGTGTGTGTGTGTGTGTGTGTGTGTGTGTGTGTGTGTGTGTAAGAGAGTATGTGAGTATGAATGGGTATCAACTAAAGCACCCCTCTGCATTAAAATTTGAATTCTTGAATTTTTTACAAGATTATGATGTGATCTGTTTGCAGGAGACGTGGGCAAAAGTTCCCGAGAATTTGATTTTTGAGGGATTTACTCATTGGGCTATACCAGCTCTTGCTGTGTCTGGTAAGAAAGGGAGACCTGTGGGTGGGCTTTCCATGCTGTTAAGGAAATCACTGGATCTGAAGCTTCTAAATTTAACAGAGGAAGGGGCCAACGTTCAAATGGCAAGGTTTCTAGTTGACCAAACTCTAGGACTGTTAATTTATAATATCTACATACCACCAGGGCCACGCGGTCCTATTATTTGGGAAGAGTTTGAACTCTCCTTTGCTAAAAATCGAGAGATTTTCCCGAGGGACGACTATCTAATTCTCGGTGATTTAAACGCTAGGAATGGGCCAAATGCGGAGCGGATCTTGAGTGCCTTTGGCCTTTGCCCTGTCTCTGACGAGTGTTTGGACTGGAATGCGGATAGGATTTCACAAGATATAGTTATAAATAAGCAAGAGAAGATTATGTACAAATTTAGTCTGGAATACTCTCTATGCATCCTAAATGGGAATGTAAGTGGAGACCATCAGGGTGCATTTACTTTTGTTAATGCAAATGGGGCTAGTGTAATAGATTATGGTATCATCTCCCCTTCTCAAATTGAAAATATAAGGGATTTTAGAGTGATTCTCAGAATTGAAAGTGATCTTTAATCCTGCAAATTTTGCCGCTTCAAAATGATTGTTGCCCACAGGTTAGTCCGGATGAGATTTATGGTGGGGTTTGGTAAGACAATATTGGACTTCAAAGCTAGAAACTGAACTATTATGTTGTCTAAACTCGGATCGCATGGCTTCATTGAGGGCTGACTTGCTGGCTGCGGTTATAAGAAGGGGCTTTGCGGTTCTGGAGGAGATATCAAAGCATTTGCTCCCTTGGGTAACCAAGAGTGGATCTTTGAGACAAAGTCCCTTCTCGCAGTTCCACTGGTGGGATAGGGAATGTGAGGAAAAAAGGAAGAATCTTCGGAGGCTAGCAAGACATCTTACTGGGGAAGATATTGGGGGACAGATAAGGAAATTTAGTTGTGCTAGAGCCCAGTACAAAGCATTTATCAGGGAAAGAAAACAGGCCTTTGCAGTTAAGTGCTGGGGAGATCTCATAAAAGCACTAAAAAACAATGAGGCAAGGGTCTTTTGGAAGTTGGTTAATAACTTCTTAAAGAAAACTCCAGCGATTAGAAAAGATCCCCTGATCCCAGCAGATGCTTGGACATTTTTGAAATGTTTAATGCTAGCTTGCCCGCAGAAAGTCATCTGCCAAGTGTGGCAACGAATGGGTTTCCAGGTTGGAAGAAGGTTACTGCAGGGGAGGCTGCGGAGGCCATATAATTGCTAAAAAAGGGGAAGGCACCTGGTGGAGATTTTCTCCCTCCAGAATTATTTAAACAAAATTCCAGCTGGTGGAGTGAAGCTCTAGCCCAGCTTTTCTCCCTTATAAATGACACAGCAGAGGTTCCCAGTTATTGGAAGGAGAGTGTAGTTATCCCAATTTACAAAAAAGGAAGAAGAGATGAGCTGTGAAATTATAGACCGATAAGCTTAATATCAATCATTTTCAAAATTTATTCCAGGCTCCTTTTGACCCGCTTAAATGATTGGATTGCAGAGTACGATCTGCTTGCGGAGGAACAAGCTGGTTTTAGAGCAGGTAGATCCACAGTGGATCATTGCTTCATGCTGAATCATTTGGTTGGTCTATGTAAACAAAAGGGGCTTGATCTTGTCGTCGCTTTTATAGATCTGTCAGCGGCTTTCGATCTTATTGACAGAAATAAATTGTGGGAAAAGTTACATCAGTTAAATATGGATCCCCGTCTCCTGAAATTGATCCAATCATTATATACGGGGACCAGCTTACAGATCAGGTTAGGAAGGAGGGGTGCATTGACGGAAAAGATTTTAACTTCTAGAGGAGTAAGGCAGGGGTGCCTTGTGGCCCCTGCCCTCTTCAATCTTTACGTCAATCATTTGATAGTAGTTCATCGGGATAAGGGAGCTTATTTGGCACCCAAGATTGCAGGTCAGAGGTTGTCAATATTAATGTACGCTGATGACACGGTGTTGCTATCTACAGCTCGACTTGGCCTAAAAAGATTATTAGCAGATTTTGGTAGGGAGTGTATAAATCAAGGGCTGCGAATAAACTATCAAAAAACAAAGATCTTAGTGTTCACAAAAAAATACAAACAAATGTCTTGGGCCTTAAATGGAGTTCGAATTGAACAGGTCCGTTATTTTAGGTAACTGGGAGTAATCTTCTCCCACAACGGCTTTTGGAAGTCACATATTGAAGCAGTGAAGCAGGAGGCTGATGTTAGTTCAAGGATGGTGGGAAAATTCTATTTTGGTAAAGGGGGTTGCCTTTTTGCTCCAGCTTTAGAGGTTTTCAAAAGGAAAGTATTGGCAAAGATTTCTTATGGGGCTCAGGTGTGGGGGTTTTCCCCTAAAATCTCTGAAATTTTGGAATCCTTACAAACTAAATTTTTGAAAAAATTGTTGGGGGTCCCAATGGGTGTTCCATCAGCACTGGTGAGGTTGGAAACGGGTTCACCAACTTTGGAAGCTCATTTAAAGGAAAGTGTTTTAGTTTATGCTATGAAGTTGAGTTCTAGACCTAGGGATTCGTTGATTTATAAAACGTGGGAAGTGGAAAAGGCGTCCATGACTTCCCCATGGATGAAATATCTTAATAGCCAGTTAAATATGTTAGGTTTATCACTACCTTATCTAACACAGTTTTCATTGAAAATAAGTAAAAACATGATTAAAGAAAGAATTTCTGACATGGGATTGCAGGAGGAAAGGTCAAAGGGACTGTCTGCAAAGACGGCTCCGGCTTATGGACTGATTATCCCTCCGAAGGAGGGTTGTTTGTATTTATCTATAGTCCAGGAGTATCAACTGAGAAGAGCCTTCACAACTCTACGGTTTCATTGTTTTGAGTCTGCAGTAACATTGGGGACGTATAGGGGAATTCCCCTCGAACAAAGGAGATGTATTTGTGGCACAGAGAAGGTGGAGGATTTAGCCCATTATCTCCTGGCTTGTCCTTTATATGATAGGCAAAGACAAGAAATGTGGGATGAGATAGGGTTTACCCCTCCCTGGCAGTTGGAAAAATGTTTACGTTTTTGTTTGTCAGATAATTCTATTCATGGCACTAGGGGTGGGAAAACCGGATCTTCCGGTATCCGATAATGCCGGTACTGGGTGTACCAGCATTATCGGATTCAACCCGGTAATCTGGGCCGTTTCCGGATTCCCGGTACCGGATTTTTTTACATTGCGGCCATTCAAATGAATGGCCGCAATGTAAAAAAAAACAACCCAAAAACCGCCGCATTTCCCTCCCCCTCCCAGGCTGCGCGGGTGGAAGGGGGGACACCACCCACCCACCCTGCCCAGCCTGGATTTAAATCCCCTGAGTGTCCCACTGCAGCTCCAGGCCACCGCCGGCAACCCAGAGCCAGCACCAGCACCAGCGGCCGTCCCAGCAGCAGCCGGTAAGTATACTGTGATCCCTGGGGGGCGGGGGGGGGGGTTAACACACACACACACACACACACACACAGGGATCACCCTACTTCCAAGTTCCCGCACCCAGGGATCTCGTACCTTCATTGAGCTCCGGCGGTCCGGAGGCTTCCGGGCCGGCTGTGGCTGCCGGCTTCAGACGCTGGTAGGCCTTCCGGGGAACTTCCGGGTTTCCCCGGAAGGCCTACCAGCGTCTGAAGCCAGCAACCATAGCCGGCCCTGAAGCCGCCAGACCGCCGGAGCTCAATGAAGGTATGAGATCCCTGGGTGCAGGAACTTGGAAGTAGGGTGATCCCTGGGGTGTGTGTGTTAACCCCCCCCCAGGGATCATACTGTATACTTAACGGCTGCTGCTGGGACAGCCGCTGGTGCTGGCTCTGGGTTGCCGGCGGCGGCCCGGAGCTGCAGTGGGACACTCAGGAGATTTAAATCCAGGGTGGGTGGGGGGTGTCCCCCCTTCCACCCGCGCAGCCTGGGAGGGGGAGGGGGGATTCAATTTTTTTATTCCATTGATTTCAATGGGGACAGTGCCCCATTGAAATCAATGGAATAAATCCGGTACCGGTATACCGGGTTTAATCCTGGAATCCGGTTTTTTGAAAACCGGAATCTGGTAAATCCGGTACCCGATAATTGCCCTGGGGTCCCGGCCCTACATGTCACAAAAACAGTGGCCAAATATGGCTTTAGAGCTTCTTTAGTGAGGGGAAAATTTATCAATGGATTGGCTGAAAGTTTGGGGTGATGTGGGTTTGGAAATCATACGAGATTGGGCCATAGGCAAATATTCTCATGGGGATGTTGGATGTTGGATTCTTGGTGAGTCTCAAAAATGTTATGAGATTATGGTACCAGTTTCAAAGGAGTATACCAACTGTGTAAAGGTAGGGGTATTATCATCGCAAAGGAAGGCAAGGATGAACATAAAGAGTCAGAGTCCAGGGGCCAAGCATTGCCACTGTAAACCCCAAGAAGGGTAAGGCTATTGGAAATTTATTATTATATTGTGTTTTAGTATATTTACTATTATTTTAATTTGAAAATCTTTGGTTTTGATTTTGATTTTAAAGATCTTATTTTAAATTTAGTAATGTATTTTGACAGTTGGCTTATTATTTATATTTGTACTATTATTGGGGGGATAGGTTTAGCCATGATGTCAAGATGTTGGTTTTATGGTTTTGTAAGTTTGTTAGGGCCAAAGGCTAAACAATAAAATGTACAGCAACGAGTATGAATGGGGATTGAGGGGTATGTGTGAGAGAGATGAAAGTGTGTGACTGTATAAGCTTGAATGTATGTGTGTGCGTGAGAGAGAGAGAGAGAGAGAGAGAGAGAGGTGAGCATGTGTGAGAGTATGAATGGGTTTGTGTGTGTGTGAGAGATGAAAGTGTGTGTGTAAGCTTGAATGGGTGTGTGTGTGTGAAAGAGAGGTGAGAGCATGTGTGTGAGTATGAATGGGGATTGAGGGGTGTGTGAGAGATGAAAGCATGTGTGTAAGCTTGAATGGGTGTGTGTGTGTGTGAGAGAGAGGAAAGTGTGTGTGAATGTAAGTTTGAATGGGTGTGTGTGTGAGAGAGAGAGAGAGAGAGAGAGAGAGGAAAGTGTGTGTGACAGTGTAAGCTTGAATGGGTGTGTGTGTGTGTGAGAGAGAGAGAGGAAAGTGTGTGTAACAGTGTAAGTTTGAATGGGTGTGTGTGTGAGAGAGAGAGAGGAAAGTGTGTGTGACAGTGTAAGCTTGAATGGGTGTGTGTGTGTGAGAGAGAGAGAGGAAAGTGTGTGTGACAGTGTAAGTTTGAATGGGTGTGTGTGTGTGAGAGAGAGAGAGGAAAGTGTGTGTGACAGTGTAAGTTTGAATGGGTGTGTGTGTGTGAGAGAGAGAGAGAGAGGAAAGTGTGTGTGACTGTAAGTTTGAATGGGTGTGTGTGTGTGAGAGAGAGAGAGAGAGGAAAGTGTGTGTGACAGTGTAAGCTTCAATGGGTGTGTGTGTGTGTGTGAGAGAGAGAGAGAGGAAAGTGTGTGTGACAGTGTAAGCTTCAATGGGTGTGTGTGTGAGAGAGAGAGGAAAGTGTGTGTGACAGTGTAAGCGTGAATGGGGGTGTGTGAGAGAGAGAGAGGAAAGTGTGTGTGACAGTGTAAGCTTGAATGGGTGTGTGTGTGTGAAAGAGAGGTGAGAGCGTGTGTGTGTGTGTGTGTGTGTGTGTGTGTGTGTGAAAGAGAGAGAGGTGACAGTGTGTGTGTGAGTTTGAATGGGGGTGGGTGAGAGAGGTGAGAGCATGTGTGAGAGAGCGAATGAATGAATGTGTACGAGAGAATGAATGTGTGTGTGAGGGGTGTGTAAGAGAGAGAAGGGCGTGTGTGTGGGTGAGTGTGTGTGCACGCGAGGGGGAGTTCTCCCTCTAGCCTGCTCCCCCTCCCATGGCTGTCCCCCCTCACCCCCACTCCCCCATGGCTCCTGGAGGGGGAAAGGGAGCCACCCCCCTGCCCAAGGAGAGGCCCAGCAGAATGTTCCTGCTGTCCCCTCCTGCTTAGCAACCTCAGCCTGTCAGCCTCCAGCCCTCCCAGAAGACCCAGGCCCAGGAGCAGCTGAGGGAAGGGCCACCCGGCCAATACCTCTTCCTCCTCTTTCTTGATATGAGTTCATTTGTGCTGCTACACGCGTCTCTGGGGCTTTGGGAGTAGAGTGGGGCCATCTGGGGGATGGTTTGGGAAGGGGCTGGGGGTGCTGTGGTTGTGGGGGAGTTGTTTCGTGTTTCATACGTTTAACTGGGTTTTTAGTGCTTTGGTGCTTGAGACCCTTAAATCCAAGAACTGGAAAGGGGTCACACTGACAAAGTTTTGCTGAGAGCTGTGTTTGGCTGCTCTGGGCCTGAGGTTCAGTTCCTCATCCCTGCTTTCGTGGGGGGTGCTGTGACTGTGTGGAAGTTGTTTGATTTATGTTTGATCAGCTGGATCTATGTTTGAACGCCTGTGTTGGGAGTGTAATAGGAATATGCTCCAGAGAAGGAGGGTTCAGGCCATGGATAATCTGTCCCTATCCGTTGTGTGCATGCCCTCCTGTGTTTTAAATAAGAGTCTTTGCCTTTTAATCATATCTGTGTCCTGGGCTCCCTTTCATCTAAACCAGATTTAAATGTTCTTTGGAGCACATTGTACAGACTAGTTAAAAATAACTTATATGACAATTCTCTAATTGTCAAAGGGAAGTGGGCGGGGCCTTGGAAAATGGGAGGGGCCACAGGAAAGTGGGAGGAGTCATGGGAAAGTGGGCAGGTTGTAGAAAGCACGTGGAGCTGAGGGGGCCCCGTATTTTGTGTTCGCCCAGGGCCCCGCAATTTCTAAGGCCGGCCCTGACTGTAGCGAGGAGTGAATTTCACCAGCTTCATCTGATGATGCAGCAGCTTCGGCCATACATCTCTGACTCCGATCTGGCAACCATCATCCATGCTTTCATCACCTCTAGACTGGACTATTGTAACGCACTCTACGTGGGGCTGCCCATGGTGACGGTTCAGAGACTACAGCTAGTGCAGAATGCAGCAGCCCGTCTCTTGACTGGGACAGGTTGCCGTGAGCACATTACACCGGTGCTTTGTTTGCTGCACTGACTGCCTATAGTCTTCCGGGCCCAATTCAAGGTGCTGGTGCTTACCTATAAACCCCTATGCGGCCTAGGCCCCGCCTACCTGTGGGACCGCCTCATCTCCCGGGCTCTGAATCGGCTCCTGTGGACATCCAGGACATCCTTCTTGAGGTCCCCCAAGTTTGGAGGGGGGGAAACTATGAAGAGGGCATTCTCGGTGGCCACACCTAGGCTGTGGAACTCCCTTTCAGCAGAGGCCCGGATGGCCCCGGACCGCTCCTCTTTTCGATGACTATGCAAGACCTGGCTGTTCCATCAGGCTTTTGGCGAGGGAGATGGGTGAAGGGAGCAGGGCTGAGGGATAGGGTGGTAGGGGTTTTAAATTTATCTTCTTTAACTTCTCCATTTTATTGTTAATATTTGATTTTATTATTGTATTTCACTTTTTGTACTGAATATTTTTTTAATTGTTAGCCGTTTCGAACCACCTTGGGCGGGAGAGGCAGGATAAAAATGTTTTTATAACTATAAATAAATAAATTAAATAATATCTGGTCCAATATACGAGGTGGGACACACACTGGATTTGATGTTTTGCATCAGCCTGGAAACAGAGGTTCTGATTATCGGGGGTGTTGTTACAACAACGTTGTCACGGCCAGACCATCCCCTTGGTGGAACCGTTAGCTTGGTCTGCCTCCAGAGATTAATGGATCCAACTGGTTTCCAGAACTCTCAAGGAGATTTACCTACTGACATCAGCAGCTACTCTGTCGATGACCCGGTCACTTTGTGGAGTGACATCTTGACCATTGATACGGTTGCACTCGGGCATCCATTTTCACCACTGTGGCAGCATGGGTCCATCCGGTATATGGAGGACGTGAGGCAGCTGAAGCAGGAGGGTAGGTGGTTGGAGCACAAGTGGCAGCTGACTCATCCTGAAACCAACCGATTGCAGCATGGATAATTTTTGATGAACTATGCCATGGATGTGAGGGCCGACAAGAAAATTTTCTTCTCCATTATCATAGCGTCTGCAAAGTCTCATCCAGCAGAGCTGATCCAGGTGGTGAGAGGCTTGGTTAATCATCCAGTCTTCCACTGCCCAGAAATGGAGTCCTCTACTGCCCACTGTGACATTTTTATTTATTACTTTGCAGACAAAATCGCTCGTATTCACCACAATCTGAGTGCTTCCATTTGCAGGAGGCTACAGAGAGAAGTTACTACTTAGTCTGGGGTAAAAATACCCCTGTGTAATTACTTCTCTTGTCCGAATTTTGTGGAAATGCCGAAAGAGCCAGACTTAGTAAGCATGAGTCAAAAGGCTAGACAGTTGCATGAATGTGCTTATATCCTCCCTAAAAAAGGTATTATTGTCTTTAGACAGCGGAAATATGATCACATTCAGGCCATTATATCACCTCTTTTCAAGGCCTTGGCATAAATTAACACATGACCCCAAAGTCTTTGCAGATGAACTCCATATGTAAAATGAATCTGTCCAATATGTAAAATGAATTTTATATCTGTCCAAAACTCTGCTGCCAGCGTCATCCACCTCGCCCGCTGCATCGACCATGTGCAGCCCCTCCTCTCCTCTCTTCACTGGCTCCCCTTTCCTGAACAAATCCTGCACAAGCTCCTAGTCTTCACCTATAAAGCTCTTCGCAACCTTGCCCCTCTACTTCTCTGCGCTAAGTTCCCTCCCTGTGCTAATTTCCCTCCGTACTCCAGTCCGTGAACTCGCTCCTCCTCTGTCCCCTCTCTCGCCCTCCCTCGCCTCCCCTGCTTGTTCGCCTTCGTCCCTTCTCCCTAGCTACCCCGCATGCCTGGAACTCCCTCCCTGCCCACATCCGCCTTGCCCCCTCCCTTCGTACCTTCAGATCCCTCCTCAAGACTCACATCTTCCGCTCTGACCTCCCCGATTTCTTACTCCCCTCACCTAACTCCTGCTGATACCTTCCATCCAGTACAATCAAGATATAACCAAGCCAAGTGCGTGCACCTGGGACCTCGCATCTTCGTGAATGTTACACTCCTTGTCTCTTCCTCTGTTCCCCTTCCTTCATCTCTTCCCCCCCTCTTTTAAACTCAGCTCTAGTACTGGCCCTCA
>QEPC01014667.1:2126901-2154325 GCA_003113815.1 Sphenodon punctatus
GTTTCATGGAGTGTCCCCTAGTTCTAGTACTAGCCGAGAAGGTAAATAACTGCTCCTTGTTTATTAGTTCCACACCACTCATGATTTTATAGACCTCTATCATATCTCCTCTCAGTCGTCTCTTCTCCAAACTGAAGAGCCCCAACCTACCAAGCCTCTCCTCATACAGGAGCCCTTCCATGCCCTTGATCCTTTTTGTTGCCCTTCTCTGTACCTTTTCTAGTTCAGCTATGCTTGCTAATAGTAATAATAATAATACATTTTAAATGAAGGTCTCGTGCATAACTCGCGGAGAGGATTTAACTTGAGGAAGGGACCAAGTTCCCTTGTAAAAACAAAAGTGATCTGCTTAATCAATCTAGGGAGACCGCAGAGAGAGGAAGCTCCCCCTGTTAGAATATTTACTATTCAAGTCCTGTGCTCCTTGGATGATAATCCATTCTGGCTTTTCAGGACTACAGTGGACACAGTGAAAGCCCTGTTTAGTAATGATTATTAGCAGCAGTATTAATACGCAGCATACAAATGTGGGCTAGATAATAACAGAACAAATATAAAGACACGGCATCATTCGTCATTGTCCTGGTCCTTGTGTCATCATTTACTCCACTCCAGGGACAAACACTAGGCTAGTTGGGAAACTTGTGTCTGACTGTAATATTTGGAAATATGGAAATATTTTCATCCTGAAGAAGGCTAACATGTCATTACAGATGTACAAATTCAGGCCTTGCAAATCTAGACACTCCATCCTACTCAGCTCTGGCTAGGCCCCAACTGGAGTACTGCATTCAGTTTGGGGCACCCCATTTTAAGAAGGAAATAGAAAAGTTGGAGAGGGTTCAGAGGAGAGCAATGAAGAGGATAAAGAATTTGGGACACAAGCCATATGAGGAGAGGATGAAGGGTTTGGGAATGTTCAGCTGGAAAAAAGAAGGCTAAGGGGGCATATAATAAGTCTACAAAAATTTGAAAGGTTGCCATAAAGAAGATGAAGAACAATTATTCTCTCTTGCTATGGAAGGCAGGACAAAAGGCAATGGGTACAGATGCAGAAAGGGAGATTTAGAATGAACCTCGACGGGGAAATTGTGAATTGTAAGGACAGTCAGGCAATGGGAAAGGCTACTTGGAGAAGCTGTGGATTCTCCAACATTGGAGGTTTGTAAGAAAAGGCTGGATGAACATGTGTCTGGGATGAGCCTAGGTACGGCAGATCCTGCACCAAGTAGGAGGTTGGACTTGAAGGTCCTTGGGATTCCTTCCAGATATATGATTCTGTATATAAGGCTGGTTGGTAGCAGCAGGAAGCTGGGTGGAACAATTCTGTTCACTTCCTGTTCCTCCAACTCTGTTCTTGCCGGGCTTGTCCCTCCTGACCTGACCTGTCCTGTTCCTGTACCTTGAAACGCACTTTGCTCTTGCTCCTGTGTTCCCAACTTGTCTCTTGACCCTGTTCTGCCCCAGCCTCACCCTGCTTTTGCTGTGGTTCTCCCATGGCCAGGCTTACCACAAGGGGGAGCGGGACTGGATTCATGGGCAAGGTCCGAGTATTGGAAATAGGTCAAATAAAATACAGCCATACTCAGGATTTGACCCATAGGGTGCAGGTTCCCCACACCTGCCAGTCAGTGAAATTACTATAACAAACCCCACTTGTAATAAACTCTTGTTTACAACATTCCCACCTTTAAGAACCATTTATATCAATTGCATATCACAAAACCCCATTATAGTGAACCTTGATATAATGATTTTTTTTCTCTGAATCCACAAGAATTTATTAAGTTACATTGTACTTTACAAGAAAAATTGAAATAAACTTACTAGTCTGCCTTGATGGTACCTTTTCCTTGAGGGTCAAAATTCTTAAAAGCATTCAAAATAGTCTCTTCTGGGTCTGTACCTTGAAAACAAGAGAAAGAAACATAATTCAGATATCCCAGTGTGTACATGTATATAGATGCAGGCACCTAATATCTGCTAAATAATTGCATTCATTTGAAAATGGAGCGAAACAAGTTTGGAAACAAAGGCTTCTTAAGTCTGAAGCGTTCGACATGTCAGATAAACAATGAGGGTGAATAGTTCAACGTTCAGGAGCTTAAAAATAATATCTCATATCTATTCTGTGTCTGCAGGAGGAAAAAAAAAAAGCTTCCAAGATCCAGTCTCCAATATCAGTACCCAGAGGATTAGTGCCTTTCAAAAACGAAAATATAACAAACGGTTTCCTCAGCTGACTTCCTTTAATCTTGTACAGTATGTTCCTTGTAAAAACATTTTTTGATGTGACTTGTTCTTTTCTATATAGAGAACAGGTTATATTCCTCCCCACAGTCCCACCAAAGGAAACGGAGTTCATCGCACAACCATAGTGTCAGTGACATGGAATGTAAATAGGACAATGGGATGTGTAAATGGTGATTTGCATTTAAGTTCTGGAGTGGGTTTCCATCAGAAGATCTCAAAATACCCAACCGTCTTTACCGAGCTCCCCGAGACCAAAGTGAGGGTTAGCTGGAGAAAATTTTTTCAAATATCCAAAATGATTAGTAACATTTGTTCCCCACTGTCACAGAAGGCAGAACAATGGGGGAAGGGGCTTAAACTGCAGCTATGCCGACTTCAGTTAAATATTAGGAAAAACGTCCAAACTGTTGGGCAATGGAATAAGCTGTGCAGGGAGGTTGTGGAATGAATCTCCTTCCTTGGAGGTTTTCAAAACGCATCTGAACAAGCATTTGTCTGTGTGATAGTATTGATGGAGGGTGTCCTGGCTTGGACAGATGACCCTTCCAAGCCTAATTTTCTTTTCTTTTTTTCAGATTTGGAGTTTTTCATTTTTCAGGGATTTGTGGGGTTCAGGAATCAGGTCAGGACTGGGAAGCCAGGGCAGAGGTCCAGGGCAGACGGGTTAGAGCAGAACAAGACAAGGGGGGCAGAGCAGATTCAGGAACAGGTCAGGTGATCCGCTCAGCTTCCTCTGGGTACCAGCAAGCCTTATAAGCTGGCTGGCAGCCAACTAGGGAGCTGGGAGTCATGGTGGGGGCTGGGACAGATAGGAAGAGGAATGTGCCGGGCCATCTCCTGTGGAGAGTAGCTAGAGGCTCTGGCCCAAGGCACAGGCAGGGTGGCACAAGAAACCCGAAGGGCAAGGGTCCGAGACCTGGATTGTGGCATATATGTTGAATATTAGGGCTGGAATGGATCACCCTATTTATCTTCGTGGAGAACTTATTTTTGGAACTCGCTACAGCGATCCATCACGGATTTTTGGCCGTGCTGAATCTCTGCAGTCTCTTCCAACTGCTCCCCCAGCGCAGCGGCATTTTACGCCTGAGAACTAAAAAACCCTCTTTTTTATGCATGTGGGGAAAGTATTTTGTTTCGTGCGCATGTGTACGAAAGTGGTGCTGGGCTGAGGGATGGAGGAGTGGGAGTTGCCAGTCCAGATATCTAGCAGAACAGAGACCATATCTAGCTCCAGTCTCCATCTTCTCCCGATGGAGGCCCGCTTAACCCCGGACCGCCCTTCTGTCCGGAGACAGTGTAAGACCTGGCTGTTCCGCCAGGCTTTTGGGGATGGAGCGGGATTTTGGTTCCACTCTTTTAATGAGTTTTATAAATTTTAATTTTTTGTATTTGATATTAAATAGTGTATTGTTTTAGTGTATTTTGGGGGGAATTTTGATTGTGAGCCGCCCCGACCTGCCGTGTGAGCAGGCGGGTGCAGGCTAGAAATAATGCAAAATAAATAAATAAATTCTGGTAGTTGGCCCCCACCCCCCTACTTCCCAGCTCCCTGACATACATTTTGAAATCATTTTCTGGAAATCATACTGGTACATGTTTTACACAGGTTATTTGCAATTATGATTTTACTCATATTCTGAGTGGATTGGCTCGGGCAGGTTCTGACAGAAACAGAATCCACCACAAAGATCCCGCTTCATCTCTGTTGAACACAATGAACACTCAATGAGTGTTATGGTCATCCCATGCAGAGAAGCTTGTCCCAATTCTGAGGAGGAGGATGGGGGGCAGCAGGGGAGGTTGTCTTTTAAAGCCGTGGCTGCTGCGTGGGGGATTTTTTTCCCTGCCTGTGTTTTACATTCTCTCCTCTGTCATATCCTTGGACGTTAGCTTTGAAGAGAAGCAATGCAGAAGGCATTCTTTATTGATTAGCTGGTAAATAAAGTGGTTTCTTTGATGTGCGGCATCTCTGCTTTCTGTACAAATTGCATTATTCTGACTCCCTGTAGAAACAGCGCCATGTGGTTGGCATTAACATAAACCCAGTTTTGTTAGCAGCTCATCTGGCACCATAATATCGAAACACACAAAGCTAACGCTTGTCCCGAAAATCCCAGCTCCCCCCGCCCCCCCTTTATGACAGAAATCAATTATAGCACAACAAATTTTACTGAGAAAGCACCTTTCAGCAAACCCTCTGAGTGGTACTTAGCTAATAAAAAGTGTTGCAAAATTGCCATATCCACTTCCTCTCTCGCCCATTCTCCCTTTCTAATTGCACTACAAAGACTCTTCATCCCAATTAGTTTGGATTGGGAATGCGCAGTCTTTTGGCTCAGCTCCTTTTGCATGACAAACCCAACCAGAAGGGCATGACAGGCACAGCTGTGATTTTCCCTTAGTCAAATGGGAAAAAAAATAGAAAGAAAATGTTCCTCTACTAATAGCCAACAGGAAACCTGTGGACAAGAGGGATACGCTTCACCCAGTTACCTTCCTGTGCTGGCTCTGCTTTGATGCTCTGCAGATGGCATTGCTGGATTCCCACCAGTTTTAATGACTTTGAGAGGGCATGAAGGGAAGGAGGGAAAAGGGGCACTTTGCCATGCTCTTTGCGGTCACGCACATCTCAGATAGGCAGCAGGAGTGCACAAGGGAGAGCCTTAATAGCTAGCTTGCCCACTGCTTTGACCATGCTTAGCCCCAACTCTCCTTCCTCACCTTCAAGGCTCCTCATGGCCTTGCTCCTCCCTATATTTCTACCCACATTTCCTGCAACATTCTCCCTCAGGAACTTCACTCCTCCATGGCCACTTCCATTACCACACCCTAAACAGTCTTTGTCCTTCTCCCCTGTTGCCCCCTATGCTTGGCCTTCAAATCCCTCCTAAAAACCTACCTCTTCCCACAGGCGTTCCTTCCCCAACTCCTCACCTCCATAGATTGCTCCTTTATGCTCCCTTTATACGGTCTCTCATCCTTCGAGATCACCCTCCTCCCCTGTAACTAAGCTAAGTGTGTCCACCTCCGACTTCTCAGCTTCATGAATGTGTTCCTGTTCCTCTCTCTGTGTCCCTCATCCCCTCCCCCTTTGTCCATCCTTGAGTGCAAGCCACTCGGGTTAGGGACCCGCCTCTGATCACTCCCGTTCAGCACCAAATACATTCAGATGTTCAGCAGGATGCGTCAGCCTCTTCCCTGTGCGCCCGTTGAGGCCTTCTAGCAGAGTGGCGGCTCCAGAGAGTTGCGCTGCCCCTACAACCAAGGGCCCAGGGTGCTCAGCCTCCAGTGTGGGGCCACCTCAATAGTGACCACTGGAGAGGATTAAAAAGGGGGCTGACGCTGGAAGTTGCCTGCAAGCCAGAGGTCCCTCTTGTTGTGTTGCAAGAACTGGTCTCTGAAGTAGGCTCTTATTTCGGCATACGCCACTGGTAGCCAAACTGCAGCTCTTTGCCAGTTCAAGTGCCGCTCTCAGCCAAGGCCGGTCCTGAGCCCAGCTTTTGGTTTGTATCTTACTTTATGGCACCTGACTTTCAGCACCTGAATCGCAGCTGCTCCTCAGAATCTCAGCAGTCAGGACCTCAGAGCACCAGCTGCGCCAGTCAATCACAAAGCAGGAGTGGTTCGTGCGTGCATGCTTACATTTGTCTTGTGGCTCTCAGGCACATAAAAATGTTGGTAAGGGGTTCTTGGGAACTTTAGTCACCCCTGATTTAAGCCCTCTTAAACCAATACAAGAATGAGAGCATTTACATGTGCAATTGTCTCTTCTCCCAGTTTAGTTCTCCTCTTAAACCGGCTTAGTAAGGTCAGTTCTGCAATCAACTTTAATCTTAAGCAGCACAGCTGACACCATTTTAGTGTGCGTGAGTGTGCATGGGCCCATTGGAGGAAATTTGGGGTCCTGCTACATCCTGGTAGCTGGGGACCCCCTACCTCACATCTCCCCTGCCCCCCAAACTAAATTTTAAAATCAGTTTCTGGATATCATACTGGTACATTATTTACACATATGTTACTGGCAATTATTATTTTACTCAACATATTTTAATTTACATTAAGAAAGAAAGTTCCTGTAATTTTATGCCACCCCTTCCCTGAGCTCCAGGACCTGGTACTACTGCACCCCCAATTCTCCGTCCTCTCATTAGGCCTTCATGTGTGGAGTCTTGGTTTCTTGTATAATTTAAAGAGAACTGTCTTGATTGGACATTGAGAAACCCAGCAACAAGCCACTGCAACTAGACCAGTATAATGTGCAGCAGAGTGGGCAAGCAGGAGACCTCTGGTGTATGTGGATGCAGTAGCGTCCATTCTCTAAAAACAGTTTAATTTTCAACCAATTTAAAAATAAACAGACATAAACTGTAGTGTAGACAAGCATTGAGTGATCAGGCTACGTGCTGGCTTCGATCTTGACCTTGTCTACACGGAGTCTAAAGCAGAGCTGCATGCAGATGAGCTTGCTATAGGAATGGCAAGTATGTGGCAGAATGGTCCACTTTCCTCTTGATTGGCTCACCACACCACAGGGTAAAAACAAACATGACAGTAACCTGCTCTAGCCCATTCTGGCCTGCTTTGGCCCATGGGCCACTGCCACACTTGTTATCGGGATGCCAGGTGTTTGCCCTGACCGACCCCGGGCGTATTGGCGGCTAGTCTGGGCAAACACCTCAGCAAATGACCAAAGTCACAACTCGGGCTACCGCCGACCCTATTGGGGCAGAGCATGTTTGCACATCTGTTCCCACTGGCCCGGATCAGTTCCTCCATGGCCAGCCACTGGGGCAGGACTGGGCAGGCGCACGTTCGTGTGTCTCCCCATGCCCCCAGTTCTTGGCCACGTGAATGTTTGTTCCATGGCCCGATCCTGTCAGGACTGTGTCTGCGGTACCTTCCTGACCTGAACCAGGCCGGGTTGCCACTGCAGCATGTGCACGTTTGTTTTTACCCACAGTTGCGTGGAAGGGTTATGTGAACCACACAATGGTGAGCAAGACTGGTGGAAGCCTTACTACCAACTTGGCATGGTAAACCAACCAGTGAGTCACAGTGTTGTGTGGACCAGGGGCGCTTTTTGATGAGACAGAAATGGCGACTGAGCCCTTTATCAGCCGCCATTGTTGCCATCCGTCTAAATCCCTAGCACGCTCTAACGCCGGATCTCCGCCACGTGAAGCCGACCCGGCAATCCTGCCCCCTTCAAGGCGGATCGCCGTTGTGCCGGCTTTAGGCCGCACTTCCGGGTTCCTTGCCAGAGTGCGCACATACTCTCTACACCGTGTCTGATGTTCTTCTGAACATCAGACACGTCGTAGAGAGGAAGGCGGGTGCCCCGATGCCGGTACTGAACGATCCCGTTTGTGAGCGGGATCGTTTAAAAGCGCCCCAGGTCTTAGAATGCAGGGCACATCCCACAGATCCATGTAGTCTGAATGGGATTTGAGCCCAAATTACCCCACTTACTCCAAAATAACTCCAGTTACTCTGTTGTTACTCCAGTGAAGTAAAATAAAATGCCTGGAACCAGCTTCTCTCTCCCACGACCAAATGCATCACACTCAGGGGATATCATCCAGGAAGAAGTTGGTGGGAAGAGACTTTCAGTTAGCTGCAAACACACTACCAGACCCAGCCTCAAGCCCACACCACCAAGGTTCCTAGACTGGCGGCTGGCCCTCCTACACCGCTGACTCAGCCAGGCTCAGTCCGAGTAATTCCCCGCAAGAGGCCTCCCTGCTCTTCCCTAGACACGCCGCCCACCTCCAGTCTGTCCTAGCCTTTGCCATGCCTCCCAGTTTCATTGTTTAATTGCCAGCCACGTAGAAGGCCTGCTGGTAGCACCAAGAAGCTGGATGGAACAACATTCCCAGCCCCTCCCAGCTCTGGACTTGCTCCTCAGTCCTGCCTTGCTTCCTTGATCCCCTCAGCCTTGCTCCCATGCACGGTCGAGTTTTGCTCCCCTTCCTGCTCTGTGCTTCCCTTGCTTTCCCCACGCCAGTCATGCCCCACTTCCTGCTTCTGGACTCTCCACTCTGGTTTGGCTTCCCACTTCCAGTGCTGTCCCTGGTCCCAATCCAGAGTCCCGGTCCTGATCCTGTTTCAACCCTGGTGTCCATGTCCCAGATGCCCTCAGCTAGGGTTACTGTACTTCCCCTTTAAAAGAGGACACTTATGAAAAATACATGGTGCAGGGCTGCACTAGTTCAAGTGGAGGACTGCATTGGTTTCAGTGTAGCCCTGCACCATGTATTTTTCATAAGTGTCCTCTTTTAAAGGGGAGGTATGGTAGCCCTACCCTCAACCCCCACGCCCCTGACACATGCAGATATAAGCGTCTGTTCAACTGGCTTACATTCCCAGGTTGTCATCATTGATTTCAATACAAGATGGATTGGTGCATGCTTATTCTTATGTCTCCCAGGAGTGTTTACAAAGAGAAATTAATGGATGTCTTCTGGGTGTTCAGATGAGGATGATAGATTTGCCTAAATAGATACGTGGCAAATCCTGAAAATGCATAAGGAGCTGTTCTAGATGCTCCTGGAAGACCCTTCCAACTCTCGGATTCGACATCTCCAAAGTCCCAACAGCACTTACCTTTTAGTTTTTCACCAAACATAGTAAGGAAGACGGTGAAGTTGATGGCCCCTGGAGCTTCCTTCACCATCTCTTCCAGCTCCTCATTCTTGACATTCAAACGTCCTGCGGTAACAGAAATGGTTTCCGTAATAAATAACAATTTCCTATCAAAGAGCAATCCCCACTCCTTATCTTTCATCATGGTACTCAGGGTGTGGCACAATGCGGTCAATAACATGACTTTCATGTATATATCTGTCCTGCAATTCCCAGATAGAGCTTGGACTTGTTACATGTCTGAGAAAGGGCCCATATGGCCGAAAAGCTTGCATACTTGGAGCAGGAAGTTAGACTAAATGACCCTCGAGGTCCCTTCCAGTCCTAACATTCTGTGATTCTATATTCTCACCAATGATAGTTGGTTTAATAAAAGAGATCAACGAAACTATTCTGTCTCCATCTCTTATATTTGGGGACCAACACGGCAATCACCCTCTTTTTCTAATCAATAAAATGGTAAGACATGTCAAAAGACACCATCAGAAAACAAACTGAAGGGAGTGGGCAGTGGGGGATCAGGTTAAACTGGAGGAGTTAAGCTGCACCTGCTCCAGCCGCCGACCTGCCCAGATGAACTTAATTGCCTTAGCTGAGGAGATTGATTGGGGCAGGGAGGTCATTTAACTGTCCCCTACGTCTGCCTAAAAGCTGAAATGCATATTCAGTATTTCTGACTTGTTTAACAGTTATTCAGTAACTAAATGGTTACCGTGGAGGTTAGCCGTCTAACCAAATTACCGTGTAATAACGAGTGTTTTTAGACATACATTTCTCCTGGATGTTTGCTGTAATATCCAGAACTTTCTGTGTGTCTAAATCACTCACACAGATCTTAAACATCCAGATCTTTGAACTTCTGCGTGAAACTTCTCCCAGAACTTTTGTGTGTAAAAGGTTCTCCTGGTAAACCGCTTTGCTCCAGGCAGCTGTGGTCACTTAGTGTCCATGGCAGCCTGTCACGTTTACAGCTGTGGCTACTTTAAGCTGCCTCAGGGCAGTGTTTGTGTGAAGAATGTATCCAGGAACTGCCTCAGGGCAGTGTGTGTGTGTGAAAAATGAATCCGGAACTTACTTGTGGACTTGTAAACCCAGAAGATTGAAGCACCCGGAACTTTAACGTGTGTGTAAAAATGCCCATTGTGAAAATTAAGAGTTTACTGCATTACCACATAATAACCGAATGTTACCGTTACTACTCTAAAAACAAGGTCCAGAGAGAGGGAGGGAGTAAAAAGGGAAGGAATAATGGGCAAACACTACAGTAATGTGGTAAATGGAAATATGTGGTATAGCAGTATTGGTAATCCAGTTAACTGGATAATCTGCTGAATGCTAACTGGATACTGGCAGACACTACAGGTCTGACTCAGTTACTAACTAGTGGCTGGTTGGTTGGTTATCCATTTTCATCTCTAGTCTGGCCTCTGTGGGAGTATGCGGCCCTCTCTCACAATGGAAGGTAATGAAGGGAGTCTGATCATGGCTGGAGGAGGTCATCTGACCACAGCCCAAAACAACAAGAAGAGATAGCCCAAGGCTGGGAGCTGTGTGGAATATGCTCTCCCTAGAGAGAGCCAGTAGCTCCTTCTTCCAGGATACCGAGGTATTTAGTTTGCGGTTTTAAAAGAATGCACGACCGGCTAAAATGCGCAAAAGTTGATTTTATTCTCCGTTTTAGTGTTGTTGTTGTTTTGTGTATTCTGTATTTGATTATTGCTGGTTGTACACCGCCCTGAGTCGCTGTACAGTGAGTAGGGCAGTATAAAAGCACTGAAATAAATAAATAAAATTAAACATCACGTTTAAAACCCAGCTGCGGGATTTTTACATGCGGCATGGTTTCACGCTGCATGTGCACCGCACGCACCTAAAAGCGACTCACTGTTGTAGGCCTGTATGTTGTGCATATGTTTTTTATTTCTAGTGTACTCATGCTCCCCTTCCTGAATTGCTTTGGGACAATATTTTACACCAGTGCTTCACACTACAATTGTCATCCCAAGTTTATTAACCAAGGGGCCACCCCAACACGTGGGGCCCTGTCCAGTTACATAGGGTACAGCCACACGGGCTGCAGAGGGCCCCATCCTTGTCTGGCCCCATGGCGGGCAAGTGCTGCTGCCACATTTGGGGTAAACACCAGGAGCTGGGCAGACGCCCCCACCCATTGGGGCATCACTCCCGCAACAACCAGGATGGGCTGCGGCGCTGACCACACAAGCAGGCACCCGGTCTTGCCCTGCCTCCCCCCTCTAGCCCAAGCAAGATCCCATCCCTGGCCATGACGTGGCCATGAGCGATGGGCAACAGCACCCGCCACTCAACGCCCTGTAGCAGAACTTGTTGTGTGGTGGGCAGACACAGCCCCACCACACAAGTTGCCCCACCTTGGGCAGCCTTACCCCATTTGGGATAAGGCTGCTATGTGACACATCCTCGTACTTTTTCCGTGGACACATGGCATAGCAGCCAGCTGCTCGCCCCACAATATTTGGTGGCCACTGGCCCACATGATGCACTGCATCGCGTGGCCTGCCTGCTCAGACTGGATTAAGGCTACCCAAGGCATGGTGGTCTTCCCACAGAGAGTCTCGTGGCTGCACCCATAGTCTGCACTTAACCTGGATCTAACTCTGGATCTCTGAAAATAGCATAGGATTGTCTTTAGTAGTAGTTTGCTTGCCTGCTGTCCTATTGAAACCAACTACACCTTGGGGTCAGCTCATCCACTTGTCCAGTGCTGCAGCTTTCTGAGAGTGTCACTGATGTGCCGAATGCCAGCCTTAAAGCAGCCTTCTAATTGCCATCTGACTGCTCCGACCAACTGAGATTCTTGCCTGAGTGACAAGGCACCAAGCAGCTGAGAGGAAGCAGAAAAAGAAGTGCAGTGACCTTAGCTGTAGTGCCTGCCATTTTAAAAAGTCAAACCAGATAGCTTCCTTCTCAGCCAATCAGACTGGAAGGCTCCCCAGCACCAGCCAATGACAGTCAGGTGAAGACAGGGGAAGGTGGCAGTGGCAGAGAAGGGCAGCTGTCTTAAAGGGGAGGTATGGCCACCCTAAAGAGGAAGCTTATGAAAAATACATGGTGCAGGGCTACACTGTAGCCAATGCAGCCCTGCAACTGTATTTTTCATAAATGTCCTCTTTTAAAAGGGAGGTATGGCCACGTGATGCATCCTCGTACTTTTTCTGAGGACACATGGCATAACAGCCATCTGCTCGCGGCCACCGGCCACACGATGCACTGCATTGCGTGGCCCGTCTGCCCAGAGTGGAGGCTACCCCTACAGGTGTCTAAGCAAGGTGGGTCCAAAGTCAACTTGATATATGGAGAGGGTCCCCAACCCCCAAGGAGCCAATGAGTATTAGGGACAAAACTCAGACAGAGAAGGAGCACATGGAATAGGGTTCATAAAGGGACTGAGTACCTAATGCAGCCAGGAGTGCAGGGGTGTGCAAATAAGTGTGCTGTGTGAGTGGAGCATGACTGAGGGAGTGCATATACAGACATTGATTTAAATCGGGCACATGATAGAATTTGATCTTGGGCATTTGCATATGATTGAACTTGGTCATTTGATGGCACACAGTGGCCTCAGGACTGGAGATTGGGTGGGCTGAATGACTCAGCAGCTCTAGGTGAGGTGGAGGGGTTAGCCAAATTTATTTTGTCTGGGTGGGGTGGTGAAATAACGGGTGCTTGTCTTGTTATTGCTGGGCACTAAGGAATTTATTCAACCCGAGTTAGGGGATGGGAATCCAGCAGTACTAGGAAAATTACACTTCAGGGTGGTAGGAGTTACAAGGGGGAAATTTCCAAACTGGGAAGTTTGTGTTTTTTGGAGAGACCCCACTAGAGTCTGATTCCACCTCAGGAAACACTAAGGATAATTTTTTAATCAACCTCCTCTCAATAGGATTTAAAGGGTGAAAGCTCAAACACCTGGAACTGACGGGGTGTTCTGGTACCCAGCTACAATAATTATCTGTCAGGTGCCTGACTGATAGGTATGGCACACATGCTCATACTGTCATATTCGAGGTTGGGAAGGAATTTTTGCCCCAGGTCACATTGTGAGAGTTGACTCCGAGGAGTTTTCTTGCCTTTCTCACTGGTTTTTCTTTTATAAGGTTGTTCCCTGTTATTTCAGGCACTGGTGTGCTCTGGTCAATTCTGATCTCTGCTTGTGGTAGATTTTTATTATAGGCAGAGAACCATGTTCACTGCATTTTCTCCATTGGTGTCAGTGGGGAAAACTCTTTGATCACGGGTCCCTGAATTAGTTCAGTTTCTTGTTGGTGGATTTTTCCATGTGGATAATTTGGATCTGGTGAATTCCTACATTGGTGCATGGAGTTGGACTAGATGACCCTCAAGGTCCCTTCCAGCCCTATGACTATGACGTTGTTGAAACCTTAAATGCTTACGTGTGGCTCCCAGTTCGCACATGTGAACCTTGTTGACCTTCCATCGCATGGAAGATTTTATCTATCTTGCCCAATGTTACAGGCCCTATTCATGTCCCTGTTATTCAGGATGTAGAAAGGGCCTTTCTTAACCTGATGACACACACATTTCAATCCTCAATGCGGCACTGAAAGGCCAACCCTCCCATGCAGTTCCCACTCCTGGGGTGGGATGGATGGCGGCTGGTCCATGACAAACCCCCGTCATTTAATAGATATTGCATGACCCATAGATGAAAGGGGGCAGCTTGGGAATGCTGGATGCAAAGACAAACCAGATATGCCTGGCACGAAACCCTACTTGGGTGGCCTCTTTGAAAGGGTTGAAGGCGGTGGGGGAAGGGACCAACCTCTGAGTGGATGCCAAATACAAGCCTCCGTAGCAGCCATCGCTGAATCCCGGAATGGTCCTCATTTAGCTTCTGAAAAGGACTGCTCAGGAAACTTCCTGGCCAGAGGGACGTGGCCAAGACAGAAGCTAGCAGCTATAGAAGAGCAGGATCAAACCAAGCAGGTTTGGCAGGTTTTTCCCTACTTGGCTCTGGAGCCTCATGAGTATCAGATGACTCACTCTGCTCTAATTTTAAAACATCAGATCCTTTTCTCGGGCTTTCTTCTGCTTGCATTTAGGTTACCTTGGGTGGGTTTAGTTGCTTGTATCATTATGAATATATAGTTACCCAGCGCAGCAAATGTGTCTCTCAGATCTGCTTTGTCAATGAAGCCATCCCTGTTCTGATCCATGATAGTAAAAGCCTGTTACAGAGGGGGGAAAGTCCATTATCGTCACTTCATCATGTTGTCTAACAATGCTGTAATCCCCAATACTCATCAGCATGGCTTTATATTTCCATTCAAAAGGGGAACGTTTAACTTCCTTTTATTAATCCACACCATATACCGCTATCGTGCAGTACTTACTTTCAGCACATTAATGTGTCTTGGCAAGAGGCTTAATTAAACCCACCCAAACTTCTCCGTACTAAATTAGCACTCAGCGCAGCGTGGCGTTGGGCCCAAGCCAATGCTGTCACTTCCAACTGTTTCAGATTTTAACCCATGGAGGCTCGAATTAGATGACAGCCACTCAGGTTTCTACGATGTTTTGCATTCTTGCCTAGATCACATTGCACAAACTGCTGGAAGATTTGGACCCAAAACTGATGGGATGGTCAAAGTTCTGTGGAGCAGACTCTCATAGAGGGAAAAAGAAGCACAAACCTCAAATAAGAAGACCCAGAAATCTAGACTACAGCTGAAACAAATTTTTACAGCCAATCTCTTAGTTTTTGCTTGCTTCAAATTGACAACGATGGAAGTGGATATGAATGAACCAACATTCAGTTTCTGCTTCTTTTCCCTAAAATGACTATTCATTTTCATTATCTTTCATTATATTCAATTATTTTGGTGTTTCAGTTTGGTTATTTTGGTCATTTGCTTACGTTGTTTTGACACTGTTAGTGCTGTTGTATAATGCCAAAACAAAGTAACCAAAATAACAGAAATAACCATGCTGAAATATATTCTGAATACACCAATATGAAAATCTTGTTTTGGTGGAAAACAATTGTTGGGTATTCAGATGGATATCCAAAAATGCGAATAATATTAACAAATACAAAAATCTCTATTTGTTTCTACTCTAATCTAGTTTTTGGGGTGTTATTTCTTCACTCATGGCTTGATGACTTTGTCATCCCAAAGAGTCCTTCAGGCTGTGGCCTAGCTGTTCTCTGAATGAACTCAGTGTGTTGCCCTTAAAATGTCTCCCGTGAGGTAACCTTCGACAACTCGTGGATTGGCTGCAATCCACAAACTGCTTACTCCAGAGTAGCCCCATAGAAGCACATAAGCACACATCTTTAAACAGGGCCAGCCCCAACGTTTGCGGGGACATGTGCCAAGTCTTGGTGCAAGGTTTAATTTGCATCATTTACACAATTTGAATAGTTGCATAATCTCCCCTCGTACCTGCGCACCCGCCTTATCAGCCCCACCACTTACCCCTTAGCTTCCCACACACAGTCCTCCCTCGCCAATTCTGCCCCACAGATCCACCCACGCACCCCAACATCCCCCACAAAGTGCCCCCTCACCTAGCCCCTCCCCCCAAAAAATTCCTCCCACAGTTCCCCCGCCAAGAAAGGGAGGGAACGGCATGAGGGGGACGACAGCATTGGTGTTTATGTAATAAACATAAAGCACAGTATTGTGGCCTCTCACAGCCCGTGGAACTGACGCACCTCAGTTCCTGCATGGGGGGGAGACATTTCGCACATGCCTAGTGCCTGCCCTATCTCTAATCTGATTGTGATCAAGGGGCTCTTTGATGAATGAATGAATGAATGAATGCTCCCTTTGTGTTGGCAAATTGGGAGCCATACCTCCCAATTCGTATTATGACACAGCAAATTATAACGAGGGTGCAGTGTAACAGGAATTCTATCTAGAGCAGGGGTGGGGAACCGTTTTCTTCTGGGGGCCATGCTGGCAATTAAAAATTGGCTAGTGGACCTCACCAAGTAAAAGCGGGAGGATGGGGGCTTGCTGCTCCCCACCAATCAACTGGTTGGTGGGAAAAAGCAGCTCCTCCCTGTCTGTCTGCCAGAGGCACAGCTCGATTGGTGCAGAAGATGGAATGCCCACCCCCTTGTCCTATCCCCACCTTCACTCCTACACAAGATGCACAGACGTTCTACATGCATTATCAGGCCCCCAGACTGGCGGGCCCAGGTGCAGCTGTACTTGTTGCACCTACGGTAGCTATGCCCCTGCTGTCTGCCATGTGAGCTCCAGGCCCAGAATAGCTAGGAAACAGTCAAAGCCTCCCAACACATCATTTCAGCACTGCTCGGTCCATCTAATTTCTCAGAGTTATCGGGGCACCCTTGCCTAACCTGGAGAAATCAGGGATTTCCCCTGGAGCCTGGAGACACTGGGTTTTAATAGAAGTGACAGTGGAGCACTGCCATCATGACCTGACCTGGGTCGGGAACCCACTACCAACACAGTCCCAACCGGGTCAGGCCAGACAACAAACGTGCTGGTGGCCAGGGTGCCAGGGAAGGTGGGGAGCCACACAAATGTCTGGCCAACCAGCTCCACCTCATGCTACACCCAGCACCCTGCCCCCTTCCATAACAGGCAGCCATGGTGGCCAATGATGACCCCCGCCCCCCCCATGGCGGCCGGCCATGGCAGACCCGATGTGGGTCAGGTCATGGAGGGCCATAACAAACATTACAGCCCGCTGTGGCCCAATCAGGCAGACGGTAGTCCAGATGTGACCATGGAGGCCTCCGCTGACACACCCAGGAGCAATCCTAAGTGAACATCTGGTAGCATACCAGAGCCACCAGAGCCGGTGGCTCATAGATCAAAGCTGGCCGCAGTGGGCCACTGTCATGTTCGATAAAACCCGCTAAGTCCAAACTCAGTGTTTCTGGGCAAAACTCAGAAAGGTAGCAACCCTAACCACATCAACAGCAGCCATGGGGAGCGGTGATGGGGGAGATTTAAAGAAGGATGGGGCCGTATTTGGCCCATGGGTTGAACATTTTCCCCTCCTTGGCCAAGACAAGACAAACACTGAGAGAAATCCTGAGACAAGCACTGGAGGAATCAAAAGAAAGAAGTACCCGTGTGTACAATGATTTACCAGTCAAAAGCAGTGGAATGTTGGAGCAGACAAGAAAACGGAGTAGTGATTCCCATCCCAAGATGCCCTGAGCCTCCAGAAAACGGCAGCATATAAATTTAAATAAACAAATCTATCCTGTGCTATATTCTTCAGCAGTAATGGAAAGGATATAACACACAGGAATAAGCCCACCTCTTTAAATTCCTGGATCTGAGTTTGATCAAACATGGAGAATACATTGGAGCCACCTCCTTCAGTCTTCTTTTTTGCCCTTTTTGGAGCCTATTAAAAGAAAAAGAAAGAGCCACCATTTAATAAATCTGACCTTGTTCAGTCATTCACATCTAGGGCTGGTATCAAAATACATAGGCACAAGTCCCCTAGGAGAGAACTGTATCCTCTCCTATCTCACATGTTGTGCAGTTAGTACCTCATTTAACGCGCCAAGTGTAGAGCTGAAATCAGTACCCCCAAAATGGGTAAACCCATCCAATATACCCTACCTGAATTGAAAATGGCGATTTAGGCAATAGCCGACATTAATTTACACTCTGTCGGGTATCCATTTGGGCTATTTCTGGTGGTTGGTTTTGAGTTTTGGCAGAGGGAGGGGGAGGGATTGGTTCCGTTATTTTAGAATTTTGGTCATCCCAGTATTTCAGTTACAGCATTTCAGCAATATTAGCACATACATAATTCCAAAATACTGAACTGACTAAAAACCAAATAACCAAACTGGAAATCCAGGAGTGGGGAGGGAGGGAAGAATGGAATAAGTGAAAAAAGCAGATACTCAAGTACCTGGGTTTGGTTATGAATATTATTTGAGTACTCGAAGACTACCTGAAAATGTGAATACTATCCACAAATAATGAATCCACTACCCAATTCAGCTATAGTCAGATGCACCAAGGACAACTATACACAGGCAAGGGAGCCACCAGAATTTTTATCAGTAGGGCAGGGCCATGCGAGTCTCCTGCCTCTTTCTGACTAGGCCCTGCCGCCTGTGAAATAGTGTGACATCATGAGGCTTCAAGGGAGTGTGGCCGCACTGAAAAGGAGTGTAACCAGGCTAGAAAGTAACAGGGCAAAAGGTCTGTCCTGTCTCTTTTTGACATGTCTGTACCTCCTCCGGGGCTTGGAAGGGGCAGGAGAAGGTAAAGTCCAGGGGTGGGGAGTAAGTGTCCCCATTCATCCCCCTTTCCAGCACCCATTTATACAGGCAAAGCCAAACATTCCCTAGGATTACAAATAAACTAGCCTAGAAGAGTGATTAGGTAGAAGAATGCCCTGTCGTCAGCAGCCTTCCTCCCAGTTTGATCACTCCCTTGCTGATCTCTTAGGCATTCTCCTGAAAGGCAGACTAGACATGCCTGGGAATGAATATTCATAACTCTACTCGATACCAAGGGATAAAAACCTGGGGCTAAACAGGGATTGTGGCTCCCTGACTCACTGCAACATTCTCTAAAACCACTGTCTGTTTATCCTCTATTGTCTTCCAAATGTTTAATTTGCTAATACTCAGTAACAGAAGTCGGTCCAATAAAAGCATTGTTTTAACCACTTGATCTCTTGTCTCTCTCGCTTGGCTCCAACACGCCGACCACTCTCTAAAACAGCGGTTCTCAATCTTTATGTGGGCAAGACCCACCATAACATTTATTTTAAAAATCCAGGACCCACTCAGGCAATGGAAGTGGGGGTGCAGGACCTGATCCTGGTGTTAATCGCAGCAATGGGGTGGGTGTGTGTGTCCTATTCCCAGCAACAGCTCCAGTACAAGAGTGGCTGAAAGCACTAGGAATTGGAAGCCAGGAAGTGGGGAAGCTGCAGGAAGCCATGCCCATCCTCTCCCTCTCCTGCCCCCAGCGGCACAAATGGCCAGAGTGGCAGGAGGAGACGTAGAAGGGCACATAATGCAGCTGCACTAGGACCAACTCATGAGACCTCCAGGATCCCCAAAATGCAATTTCCACTGCCAGCCTGCCCTCAAGCCCCTCCTGGGACCACCTAAGACTAACAGTAAAAACAGATGGGCTTCAGCCGACCTTTGGTCCAGGACCCAGCAACATGTGTAATCACACGTAGCCAGATGTTGGCCTGGGATTGCCCTGGGTGGCATTGGGGCTAGCCCATGTTGTGACCTATGGACAGCCTCCATGGTCACATCCCAGGCTAAGGCCTGACCAAACGGGCCAGAGCAGGCGAGCACATCTGTGTGGCTGCAGCTTTCCCAGTCCACGGCTGCCTCGTTGGCCACCATCGCTGCCTATCATGGTGGGGGTGGGGTCCATCCACCCACGAGTTTGTTGTGCTCCTGGCTGTACCTGGGTCGTGCGAGTGGCAGGATGGCTCCCCAGCTGCGGTCACTGCCCCAACCTGACCCAAACCTTGTCGCCTGGGATTCTGTGCCCCGGGGTGGGTTGTGATGGTGGCATGTGTGTGTTTATTGTAAGCCCTGACACACTATTTGAGAACTACTGGTCTAGGCAAATAGGAACTAGATTTTACCTTAACAAGCCCAGTATGAGCAAGGGCGGGGCACATAGCTCTGTTGCCCCAGGAGCAGAACTTGAACTATATCGTTTCTTCAGAGTTGGGGTATATGGGATGTGGGGACCGCACAGTAACCCATATTTTAGGACACCCCATATAGGTCACCTAAATTTGTGCAATCTAATGGATGTATCGGCCATGTGGCTGCACATAATAAAGTTTATTATTATTATGTAAATACCTACTCTTCTGGATTTTTGAATGTAAATCTGAGTTTGATTTGGCCATCTGTGTGGTGTAATGGACTTACAATCTAGGATGCACAAAAAGAGACAAGGGAGAGGAAACATAGGGAACATAGGAACATAGGGAGAGGGAACATAGGAACATAGGGAGAGGGAACATAGGGAAAAAGAGACAAGGGAGAGGGAACATAGGGAACATAGGAACATAGGGAGAGGGAACATAGGGAAAAAGGGAGAGGGAACATAGGGAAAAAGAGACAAGGGAGAGGGAACATAGGGATGCATTAAACAGTTGAGAAGCTGCAGGTGCACATGCTTAGCTTAGGGTGAAAACAGACATGACGCTAACCACCCTCCTTTGCCTTCTGCCTTAACAAAAATTGCACTCGCCGTGTCTTGGGGTCCATATGACACCTATGGGAAAAACCCATTATAGGTGGGGGTCTATTTATCCCCAAATCATAGTCTGTGTCCCAAAACCTTCAAACAAAGCCCTGGGAGCGCGCACACACACAGAAACACATGAAAGAGTCTGTTTTATGGGGATTGTTTTCATTTTCACTCCCCAAATTCACCCCAAAGGCAAATTCTCTCATGCAAATTACTGGCTGTTCCTTATAGTCAAACTTTACTAAGCACAGTTAAGTACACTTAGCACCTTTATAGCCTGCTATTTGCATTTCTTTTGTTGTTGCCTAGGATGCTTCAGGGCTTGTTTGCATTTCTTTGTTTGCTTAGATTCTTGTCTCCACAAACTGACCCCAGAAGGGAAACACAATACTTGGCTGAAGAAATGAAATCTAACAGTCCTAGACTTCTTGTCTCCACAAACTTACCCCAGAAGGGAAACTTAAACTTAGGCTGAAGAAATGAAGCCTAACATTACCTGAACAGCTGAGAAAGGACACAGCAAAGGTTTGTGTAAAACCAAATAGGAAAACTCCATTGACACCTTGTGGGCGTTTGCCCCCTGGCACTTTTTTGGCCATTGGAGACAAACAATAAGAGACTTCTGGCTGAAATTTGAGTATGTTATGGCCAGAGGTACCAGTGACAATGTGCTGCAAGCTCAAAGTTGTAGACCCAATACTTAGCATATTTTCATGGGGTTTTTTAGCCACGATACAAAGGCACAAAATAATGGCAGTGAAGGGGTTAATTTTCATTGATGCTGCCAGTCTGAAGTGGCCTTGAGTTCCATGTCCCCTTGCTATCTGAATGGTCCTTGAAAACTGTTTATTTTTGTTTATTTTAAGCTGGGGTCCATTTGACGCCAATTGAAATGCATTGGCTTGGGGTCAATTTGACCCCACTAGGCAAACTCAATGGAAACCTGGGGTCCATTTGAAAAATGCCACTTTTTTGTTTATAGGAGACAAACAGTAAGAGGTATTAGGCTGAAATTTTAGTATGTTATGCCCAGAGGTGCCGGTGACAATGTCCTAAAAGCTCAAACTTGAAGGGCTACTAATTAACATATTTTAATGTTTTTGTACTCGCTGGGGTCAGTTTGACCCCAAGACAAAAGGTAAAGGCCACCCTTGGTGGTCATTTATGCATGTTTCAGGGCTGCATAGGGCACCAATACAGCCCTGCAACATGCATAAATAACCACCAAGGTTGGTTAAAGGGTGGTTAGCGTCATGTCTGTTTTCACCCATAATTACAGGGAGAAGAGGGGGATCCTGAAGGAGAAGCCAATACAGCACTGCAACCTGTATTTCTCATATGTGTCCTCTAAAATTTGCATGTCTGGCCACCCTATGCATCAGAGAATAATCTATGGGTGGAGGGATGAGGAGCTAGGATTTTAGAACCTATTTGTAGGGAAAGAGGGAATGTATACAGGATGGGAGTTCCAGGAATAGGGGGTGCATGTATACAGGATGGGAGTTCCAGGAATAGGGGGTGGCATGGGAAAGTGGGCAAAAGAAATGTAGGGAGTGGGAGATCAGGAGTGGGCAAGAGTGGTGGCGGAGAAGGAGTGAAGTCCCCATGCGGGAATACAACAGGAAATGAGGGCAGGAAGATCAGGAGGATCAAGGCCAGGAAGAGCTTTGAAGGAGAGGAGCAGATGTGGGATAAAGTCACAAATAGTGCTGAATAACCAAGTATTTAATATTGTTAACAACAAACTGAACAGAACAGTTGAAGGGATCAAAGTACAAAATAATGAATGACCAAAGTAACCAAAATACCAAATAACCAAACACTAATAACAAAGTGAATGGACTGAACAAATTTATCAATAATAAGTACACCGACCCCAGCAACCAATGTGGCAACAGGGAATACAAAAATTGAGTGTGCTTGTTGGAAACAAATATCCAAATTTTATTGTCAGTTGTAAAATGGCAACATTCATTTCAGCTCTCTTGGATGGACAGACCCTTCCCAGTTATGGAAACTGCCTGCATCTGGAGCAAAAGCCTAATCTTAGGACTTTTCTACAAGAGTGTCCCCTGAAGTAAGTAAGGATCTAGACATGAATTGGCAGCTGGCTCTACACTGCAGACCCACCAGAGCACTCCGGCTGGGGCCTTGTTTTCTCCTTGCTGTCTGCCTGGCCACACCTTCACCTCTTTCTGATTGGTCCATCACTGTTCATAAGGCTGCCCAGCTCCCAGAGAAAACTGGGTGGAGCAACATCTATCACTTCTTCCTGTGTCCAGTGTTGCACTCAGGCAGTTGTCCCTGTTTTCCCAACCTTGCTTTCTCGCTCCGTGTACTAGTTCCCCATGCCTGGTGCCCAAACCCCAGCCCAGCCTTCTGCCCCAATTCCCAGACTTATCCCCCTTAAGCCTTGATTCCAGTTCTTTCCCCGATGCGATGCCACAACTCAGTTGTTTGCCCACATCCCATGTCTCTTACAACTGATGTATAGCCACACATTCCATCCAGACTGCACATCATGTAATAGAAAAAGAACATTTATGTTGTTTTGTTTTTTAGACATTCCTTGTGTTACCAATTCTCTAATAATTTTAACGTGTGTTTTGTGATTACTGGCATTTTTCTGCGATCCTCAGCTCCCCACCTAGATTCTTGGGCCTACATAAGGATCTCAGGGTGTTGCCAGAAATAACGATAACTGGTGAAAAATCTACCACATGCTGAAATTAATGATGTTATCTGGAGTATGCGGATGATGTCACAGACATCTATGCCACTGGTTTTCTCCTCCCACTAGCTGTCGATCAGAAGATGTTACTTGATACAAGGGATCACTATGGTATCTCAGGCAACCAAGTGGGAAAACAGGTTTATCTACACATAATAGTGGCTGCATACAAGGGCAGGTATGTGCTCTCCACAAGAATTTCCATGATACAAAACATCATGAATACATGGTGGGGGGGGAAGGATGTTTGAAAAAACAGAGATAATGGGAAATGTGTGGTAATGCCCAAATGAGTGGCTAGTATTACGTCTGGTAACATCCTCAGTTTTCATGGTGGGTGGGGAGGGGCTGAAAGTAAAGTTTTAGCTTTTGTGGAAAACAAAAAATTGGAAACATGAGCTAAAAGCTCAAAAGCCAAATAAAAATACCCAACCTGTGCTGTTCTTTTTTTTTTTTTTTTAGATCCCATGCTTTTTAAGTGAAGTTCCACATTTACTTAGGAAGCTGATTCATGATTTCTGAATGTTTGAGGGTTACACAGTCCCAAGTGTTGTAAAAGGGATAACAACGCAAGACTGAATTTCTCTTCTCACCAAGATCTGCTTAGGTTCAAGTTTGACTCTTATCACAGATACACTGGGAATCGGAGCTTGTCAGAAAACAGAAGATACAACTCTCAGCAGAGTTTCCCTGCTGAAATTGAAATAACTTTGCGATGATACTTTTCCAACCAGCTTTGTCATAAAACATACTCTGTCTACAGACCCCAACATGCAGATCTCGGCAGTTAGCCATCCAGTTTTACAACATGCCATGTGCTGCCGAGTACAGAGAGAGAGAGAGAGAGTCTTTTAATCAGCTTGGTGCAGAATGCATGCTCCTCTCCTCCAAGACAGAGATGGAGAGCTATGGGGAAAATTTATTTGCCTCCCACGCTATGGAAAAAATGTTAACAAATGGAATGTTTAAATGAACATGGAAATATTGATTTTGGAAAATAAACAGATCCCCCTCTTCCACATCCACATGAAATTATTGCTATTTGGAGCCAAAACGGGCAGACGTCCATGCCACATCAAGTGGACGTCCAGAGGACGTTCTTAGCATTTGAAGATAGGATGGAAACATCAGGAGCAGCTCTGCATATTACCAGTGTATCCAATCACAGAATCATAGGGTTGGAAGAAACATCTAGTCCACCTCTCTGTTCAGAGGTAGGACCACTTATAACTTAACCATCTCTAAAAAATCTTTTACAAACTTCCAACCATGGTGGCTCCAAGGTCTCCTGCAAAAGTTTGTTCCAGTGCCCAACTACTCCGACAGTTGGATATTTTTTCCCTGATATTTAGCACAGATCTTTCTTTCTTTCATTACCTCTTGTCCTTGGCCTCAGCCTAAAGAGCTTGGGCAGACAGAGTTTACCTGGGGTCACACAGGCAAAACTCAAAGCCCCAACTGTTTTCCACATCCCAATTGGCAGTCCCAATTTCTCCCCCTCATCGTCTGTGATTTGTCCCTGAATTTGATAGTTGGGTCTCAGCACAGAACAAGAGAGCTCTTTTGCCCCAGTGGCCATTAGCCCCATGTCTGAGGATACTGGAAGGACATATCCTAAATTCAGTACTGATCACCTCATTTCTCATTAGTAACAAGCAGCAGAGGCAAATACACTTAGGCTTGGAATAGATTGCCACTCACATATCCGCTGAGATCATCTGCATGGTAGCAGAATTTCAGTGAATTTTGGTTTTCGTGACAGATATCTACATATTTGTTATTCTAGTGATTCTGATTCAATAATTCTGCTCATTTCATCATTTCAGTTTTGGTCATTTACTTCATTTTGTCTGTTGCATATGCACAATAACCAAAAGAAAATCACCAAATGACCAGAGTGACAGAACCAAAACAAGTTTCCAGTGAAATGGGAACCAATTTCCATTTCCTTGGAGGCAAGCAAGCTAAGGCAACATCAGGGTACAAGCCAGGGTTCAGTACCAGGAAGCAGTCTAATCTGGCAATAATACAAAGGGGTAGGGATGGGCGAACGCGGTTCGGAAGTTCGGAGTTTGGACCGAACTCGGTCTCTTCAGTCGACCGAACCGAACTTCCGAACCGAACCCGAATTTCAAACCAAACCAAACCGATTTTTCAAAATTCGTTCTGTTCACCCATCCCTAGTGGCAACACACACCAAAAAACCTGGTTTTGAATGGCCAAATTTGGTTCGGAAGTTCGGAATTCGACCGAACTTGGTCTGCTCGGTCAACCGAACTGAACTTCCGAACCAAACTCGAATTTCAAACCAAAACGAATTTCCGAACTCGAATTTCAAACCGAACCGAACCGAATTTCCGAACTCCGTTCTGTTCGCCCATCCCTACAAAGGGGCAGTCCAGAAACAAGGTCAATGGGAACACCAGGAAGTCAGTCTGGTGGGCTAGCAGAAAGGAGAGGGCTGAAGAGTTGGAACCAAATGGTAGCTAAGTAGGGGGGCCATACCTCCCCTTTAAAAGAGGATGCTTATGAAAAATACATGGTGCAGAGCTGCAGTTGAACCAATGCAGCCCTGCAACATGTATTTTTCATAAGCGTCCTCTTTTAAAGGGGTGGTATGGCCACCCTATAGCTAAGGCTGGAAGGAAATGAAGACTGAGGTGCTAAGACTGGAAGACAACTAAGGCTAGAGGTGAGCAAAGGATGCTGGGGTGAGCAAGGGAGGCAGGAACCAGAGCAGATGAAGCTGGAGGTAAATAAGACAAGCACAGGACGATCCCAGGAAGCTGGTCGACTACAATCTGTTGCACTGGCAAACTCAAAGGGAAGGAGACCTGGAAGTTTCATCCAACCAATCCATGCAGGGGTCACACGCAACCAATCAGGAGCTCTCTTGGCCTAGCTACTATCAGCCACAGAGGATTTGTATGCTCACAGACCAAACCTTTTTGCTTCTTCCAAATGGCTCACTGAGTAGCACCACCTCTGCTCTAGAGTAAAAGGGACCTGGTTCAAGCCCCACAGCAGTGGGGCTTGACATTCAAGAAAGCTGCTGGCATATGAAGATAAATAGACTGGCTGGGTGCTTTTTTTTTTTCCTACAAAAAATAATAATCAGGTAATATTAATGTTTGAAAAGAACTTCCTCCTTTCAGAAAATCAGGACTGTGCTGGTTTCATACTTTCATTGGGACTGTTGGGAGCTCTTGCTGGCTGAGGTTTTTAAGGGTCTTTGTTTGTTATTTTTAGAAGTTCTTTTTCAAAGGTACCCAGTGCCCGACTGCGACAACAAAATCTCAGTCTGAGACACTAAAGCCTCTCCAGTCGCTTGTTGTTTGCCGGCTTTATTTCACTGAGATTCTTTGCATTTCTGCTGTCTGGTGGGGTCAGGAAGTCTGATAGAGCAAGGCTAGCCGGCTGACACAGAGACAGAAACAATGAGTCAGCGGTGGTTCCGCTACTCTGTGTGCGAGGTAAGAACAGGGAGTATACAGCGGCCGGGAGCCACCAGGGTGAGTTCTTCAGGGTGTACGTGTAGGGTGGCCATCAGTCTGGGTTTTATACCAGACAGCCCTAGTTTCTGAGAGCTCTGTTCCGTGTCCGTTACTGAATTATAGGGGTGGGCCACTGGGCAAAATTTTGTTTAATTTTTTTCCCCATTTCGTTTCCCCAGGATTTCCATATTTAATTACGGGTTTGGATTTACAGATTCGGATTTTTCCCATTGAAGCCAATGGGAAATTTTCCCATTAAACTGGGAAACCGATCCGTACTCCCTAGTCCCAGGGCAGTGGATCTGATCTCCCCCAACCCCATTCCCTGGGCCCCTGGAGTGGTACTTACCGGCCTCAGAGGGCTTGATTGAAGCACGGCCACTGCTGTGGGAGCTCCGGCAGGCTCCCTTACTGTGGTTCACTCCTTGCTCTGGATCGCACATGTGCAAAATGGCTACTGGGACCACCTTGCGCATGTGCAAATGGCTGCCAGCCTTAACCAAAAGGGCAGAGGCCAAAATGACTTGCCACCCTTTTGGTTAAAGGGGGTGGTTATTTTGTGCATGCGCAAAACAGCCCCGGTGCCCATTTTCCCCCATGTACAATAAGGAGCAGGAAGAAGGACTCGGCGAGGGCGCCTCTTCAGTCAAGCTCTCCGAGGCCATTACGAGCCGTTACGGATTAATCCGAAACCCCAATTCTCACCCCTCCTGAATTGATATTTTGTAGGGGTGTGTAGCGCTTACCTTGTGCAGTTCTGTTTTCATTTTCTGGGTTTAAAAGTCATCTGTTTGGGGGTTTTCATTGAAAGCCCTTTCATTTTTGTTGGTTTTCATTTTTAAAACAATTTTTAAAATTTAGTTACTAAAATGAATGGGGCTCTAACAATGGGTACTTTCAGACATGACGCTAACCACCCTTTAACCACCCTTGGTGGTTATTTATGCATGTTGCATGGCTGCATTGGTGCCCTATGCAGCCCTGCAACATGCATAAATAACCACCAAGGGTGGTTAAAGGGTGGTTAGCGTCATGTCTGAAAGTACCCA
>QEPC01014667.1:2155973-2216868 GCA_003113815.1 Sphenodon punctatus
AACAAAAAGTAACGTCTGGCCGCGTGCCACGGCCCGGGATCCCCGGCGGGATCCCGGGCCGTGGCACGATCGGCCAGACGCGGCGGCCGCATTGGCCCCGCCGCCCGCCCGTCTCCTCGGAGGGCGGGCGGCGGGGTGCGTGGAGGGGGCGGGGCCGTGCGGCCGCACGTTGCGCCGCGCGGCCCCGGCCCCTCCCACTTTCCCCGCCGGGATCCCTCCGGCACGTCTGTTGGGCCGTGCAGGGGTGACCCCGGTGGGGAACGAAGACGTTGCTTCCGGTACGGGGCCAAAGGGCCCCGTAACGTCTGAAAATACCCTATGCCAGAGAGGGCAGGGCAAAGGGGTTGTCTCACACCCCTTCTGACATAAGCCTGTCCTTTATGGAGCATTGTGACATCACGATGCTTTGCAAGGAGCAAGGCAAGGCCACCTTGGAAAGGGGGTGGAGTAAAGGCGCTGTCACGCCACCTAACTGATGTAACCCCTCCCTTGTAGAACATGATGGCATCACAGCACTCCAAAGGGGCAGGGCCACGTTGGAAAGGGGGTGGGAAAGCCCCTATATTCGCCCATTATCTAATATGGCTGCCCCAGAGCCTGAGGTATGGTAATCCCACTTACCTCTCTCTCTCTGTCACACACACACACACACACCCTCCCAACTTTCAAATCCCACCTGAAAACCTCTCACTTCCGTCAGGCTCGTTGTGAGTGAAATTGCGTCCTCTTCCCTCCCTCCCTCAGAATCCCTTCCCTGTAACTAAGTTAATCACGTGCACCTGCATTTTCTCAACCTCAGGAATGTATCCTTGTCGCTCTCCCGTGTCTCACCTTCCTTGTCTCTCTTAGATTGTAAGCCCTTTGGGGTAGGGGCCTGTCTGTAACTACTAATTGTACAGGGTCAGGTACACCGCTGGCACTCTATAAATAATAATAACAATAATAATAATTTTTTATTATTATTATTATTATTATTATAAATTAATTAATTAATTAATTAATAAACACGCACACACACTCCTACCTCTGCCTGGTCCTTCCTTCCCAGAAGCAGCCATCCCTTATCCTGTCTCACTAGCTCTACACGTCCCTCCTGCTCACTTCATCTCTTGCCATTCTTTCTCACACAGGGTGTTAACAGACGTGATGGCGGAGCTCCACGGTCACAACTCGACCTTGGGCCAGTCACAATATTCTCTCAGCCTGACATTCCTCACAGGATTGTTGTGAGGATTTAAAGTTGTGTTCAATTGTCATAGTTATTAGTTAATTATTGGTTTATTGTTGCGTAGCCAAGGCTATTGCAACCTCATAAAAACAATTAAATACAGTAACATATAAAAATAATACATTAATTCAAGACATCGACCATTTGCAATTTAAGCACTCATCAAAAATGCAAGCCTCTGCTGCTCAACTATAGTGCACAATTTAGCCACCAGTCTTGTAAGTTCCAAGTCTGCTGGGCTCAGAAATTTAAATAAAAGAAACCTTGGATTAGAGTGACCAATCTTAGACATAATACCCCCAAAGTACCTCAGTCCCGCAAAGTGCCTCAGTCCCATAAATTTGAGGCAGTAAAGTAAAATATGAATGGGGGTATCAACCTCTGAAGAATTGCAGAGCCTGCAGAAACGCTCTTCTCTAGGGACTCCTGTATAACGCCCTTCAAATACAGCTGAAGGATGGACACTACACCGCAGCCTGGTGAAGCCTTGCCTCATCCTAGAGTCTGTCCATACAAAAAGATAACTAACCCCTGATTTATGAGGATTATATGGTATAAAGTCCTGGGCCACTCTTTGCATTGACAAAAGGGACTGCTCGGTTTGAAATTGTTGATCCCACAAACGTTTTTTTAGGAGAGCCATGGTACCTTTCAAGCCTAGGCCCCTCAGCGATGGAACTGTGAAGCCTAGCTTATTAATTTCCTTTTCAACTAATGCGGACCAGGGGCCCAAAAGGCCCGCCTCTACTGCAAGGCTCAGAAGGGAGTTGCCCTGCGGCGTAAATAGTATAGTCTTGACCCAGTAATTCAGAGTTTGCTGCAAAGCAACTGTTCTAAGGGGAGGACACTGGGTCTCAGAGCGTAGAATAACCTGCGGAGTTCCCTGAGGTACCCCAAGAATTTTGCGCAAAAAAATGTTCTGAATTGGCTGTAGTTTATCAAAATGCTGCCACCCCCAAACCGGGTAGGCATAGAGTAGTTGAGAGATTACCTTGGCTTTAAAGAGGCGAATAGCAGGTGAAACAAGCTTGCCCCCTTTACCACCATAGTAAGAGAGAATTGTCGCTAAGGTTTGCTTCGCCCAGGCTTTTGCAGCTTCTACATGCCGGGTCCAGCTAAGTGAGCTGGAAAAGATGGCCCCTAAGTATTTATAACAACTGACTTGCTCGACCAGGTCTCCACCAATTTCCCAGCGATGGTATAACCTAGCTGCACCGAACCCAACAACCATTGTTTTGGTCTTGGGCTTCTTTATTACAGTATTCCCCAATAGTTCAATTGTCAAATGTAAAGTGCTATGGCAGAGGGGGCGCTATCTAAAAATACAGATGATGATGATGATTAAAGATAGCCTGCCTTGTGTTTGTCTCTGCAGTTTAATTTCTTTTTCCTTTCCCCCTCTGTCTTTATTTCTCTTTCAGCCTTTTCTCTTTATGTTTTTTCTTCTTCTTTTTTTGTTTGTTTGCCTTCTCTCTTTCCCCTTTCTGTCTTTTTTCTATTTGAAAGTGAGGGAGACAGCGAGTCACAGGGAGTGGTAGCGCAAGACAGCCGGTGACCCTCCTGAACTTCCAGCGCTGCTGCTGTCTTGCACTGCTGCTGGCTCTTCACTGTACCCGGAGAGGCCAGCGTGAGGAGGAGTTAGCAGCAGTGCAAGACAAGCACTGGCTCCGGAGTATAGAGAAAGGTCAGCCCCACGCCACCACCCCCACCTCCGGTCTTCAGATCCCCACCCCCAACAGCCCTGTGTTGTTAGGGCCTACATACACAACCTCCCTCCAGACCATAGACGTATGCCTCACCATACAAGTAGCCAGTTCCACCTCACCAAAACAAAGCCCCTGACAAACAGGCAGACGCGCACACACAATTCCATACGAAAACAATAGGTCACCTCCCCAGCTGCAGCACACACACACACACGCTCTCTTGAAGTCAGTATTTTTGTTTAGCACAGGTGATGCATTCCAGACAGTCTAGCAGACGACAGCAACCCATTTTGATCAGAACGTGGTCTATTTTTAGATACGCTGATCCAGTCCATGTACCAAATTTGTTACAAGGTGTCACCATGCCAAGCGAGCACAGGAATGTTTTCGGAATATGAAAAAAAAAAAAAAAAAGCCTCCTTTTCCTCTCCCCATCCCCCTTTCTCCCTCCGCGCTGTGCATGTAGAGACACCACAGACTTTCAACTTTGCTGAAAGTCCCAGCTATTAACTGAGTCCCATAGACACACATGTTCTCAGAATTCCATCCTGTAGCATTTGTGTGGTCTGCCTCTCGTTAGAGAAATTATCTTTCCACGCCCAGCCATTCTTATTCCCCTCAACTCTCTATGTCAGAGCCTAGTAGCGCTGGTTGACTTGTAATTATTTTTTACTATGCTGCTTTGTCTGCACTAATCCTTTGAAAGTAGCTTTACAGAACAGCTGAAATATTATGATGCTATAAAACCTCTGTAATATTTATAAATCCCTTAAGACATCATAAAGAGGGGGGAACCTTCCTGCAGAGTTCATCTAGCATAATTACATACGCATTTCCTTCTGATTAATAATAAAAAAAAGAAAGATCACTTCCTTATGTAAAGAGAGTCTCAGCTTTATTTCATTAATATTCTCCACCTCCCTTTTAAATGTTTCATGCATCCCTGATATATAAGGTGGCTCAGAAGATACTTTCCCAAAGCCAAAGACCGCCTCCACCCAGCGCTCATTGGCAATTTTCCATAACAGTTGAGGCACTGGGGATGTAACATATTCTGGCCCATTTTGATGTCTTCTGGTTTAGTTGTGCCAAGCCAAGGCTTGGAACGCGTAGAGAATGGTGGGAAAGGAGTAGAACATGGTGGGGAAAGGAAATTACAGAAAGGATTGGGAGGAATAGGATTGGGAAGAAGGGAGGATTGGGAAGAAAGAATTGGGAGGAATACAGGGGTGAAACACACACACAAAAACAAGATCCATCCCATCTCACCTGATGAGTATAATCATAGTCCATCAGTGTGACACCATGCCCCGTTTTAGTGGTATTGGGGCATTAGACCACACCAAGGTTTATGACCCTGCTATTTGACTGAGAAATGACACCTGAGTCGTTTAGCTTAAAGGATAGAGAAAATTCATGGTCATGGAGAACAAGGTCTACTGTTCAAACCCAGCATACAATAACCTAACTAGGGGGATCTCCAAAGCTTGGAAGATGCTTCCTTACCCTTCTGTGCCAAAGTCAACATCCATCCCAAGTCACGAGGCCCATCAGGCTGGTGTGGTTAGGCACACCAGATTCTGTGGCCTACATGCCCACACGAGAGGTGCGGTGGCTGAGTGGTTTAAGGCACTTGGCTGAACCAATGAAGGCTGCGGTTCAAACCTTGCTTGGGCTCACGCTGGATGACTGCCCCCATTCCACCCAGCTGTAAATGGGTACCTGATACAGTGGGCTGTGGAAGTCAAAGGTGGAGACATGGTGCTAGTGGCACTGCACCATACAAATCCTGATAAGTCAAATTTTGTAGGGCCTCTAAAACAAAGTTTGACTCACCAGAAATTCAGAGTTAAATAAATGGGGGTGGTGCAAGTTTTATTCAAGTACGACTTTACCCTCTCAGCTAAAAAAAATCACCAGTTTTAAATAAATTAAATGATTCCTTGACAACATCTGGTTAAAATATTGTAGTATGCACCCTCCAGACTTGCCATGCAATGCATCAGTGCTCCTATTCCCTGCTTTTTACCCGAACTGCAGGAAACATTAATGCAATTCCTGCATGTACTGCAATTCCTGCTCCACACTGAACTCCAGGCTTGCAAGGCACGTTACAGCCCTTCTGTTCCCTGCCATTCTCCTGAGCAGTAGGGCTTGCAATGCAGGTGGGGGATGGGGAGCACTTGCAGTACTGCAATCTTGGAGAGCTTATACTACAGTACTTTAACCACATGCTGCCCAAAAATCATGAATACTTTCAAAATGCTGACATTTCTAGCTTAGTGGGTATACTCCGAACACTGTAAACATTGAATGAGAGGTATCAGGGTACAAAAGTCAATATATCCAATTCAAGAATTATAGAATCATAGAACTGGAAGGGACATCAGGGGGCACCTAGTCCAAACCCTCTCCTTTGATGCAGGATGTGTGTTGGACCAGGGGCTGGGGACAACACATTTCTTGGACTCTTAACCAGAAATTCATGTTATGCAAGTTCAGCCTAACTGGATCTCATTGTAGTCCTTAGAAGCCCCAGTCATGGAACATGGCAATGCTAGGCAAATCATAAAAGAAATACGATTTCTGCCCTCCAAAGTGATGGTTGTCTTAAGTTCTAGAGTGGCTGATTAAGGTACATCTGACAAATCCACCGTTTGAGATGAAAAACGTGGACAGAAACAGCTCCCTTTTAAACCATTTTGGAATACAGTTTCTATATAGATGTCCACAGAGGCAAACTGCGCACAAGCCAAGGTTCAAAACAAACCTGGATGGGAATTTGACTTGGCCCAATATTTATAACCTGGGTTTACACCATGCTTGCAGAGGGCTCTTCTAACACAGATCTTTGTCTGGTATCAGTAAACATGAGCCCATGAATTCTGCCCTGCTGCAATCACAGCCATTTTCACAAAATTTTGCATTTGGCCAAATTGTTGCAGAAATGGTCTCTGGCAGCGCAGAATGACAGCCTGAGTGGGGCATGTATGAGCAGGTCAGTGGGATGCCAGCCCTATGAGCCAGCCAATAGCATAGAGGTGTGCACCAGGGACCCATGTCATTTTTCATTTTTGTTTTTTGTTTTTCATTATTTAAATCTGTCATTTTCGTTTTTATAAATATCAAGATTTTGTTTTCATTTTTGCTTTCGTTTTCGATTTCTGTTGGTTTCAACGGAAAACACATTTTAGAACTTGTTTCTTTTTCATGATATTTTGATGAAACCTGGGGGGAATGTACCTGCACTGAACGGCATTAAGTGTACCGAATTCCAGAAAGATTGGATAAAGGAATCAGATTTTATAAGCAGTTGAATTATGTTATTTTGCAAAAATCTGCATATACATTCCTGGCTGTACTTCTTTGCCTCCCATCTAATGTGGATGAAACTTGGCAGGTTTATACCCCTCCCCATGTTTATTATCTCTGCCAACTTTTGGAAGGATTGGATAAAGGGTCATGGCGGTATAAGCAATTAACTTATAAATGTATGTCTAACTGTAACATCTTTTTAGTCCAACCAATGCACATGAAATTTGGCAGGGCTGTATATCACACTGTCATGATAATTTCTGCCACTATCAGAAAGATGTGCTAAAGGGTCCCAATTTTATATGCCTGCACAGCATATGCAGAGAATGAGCCTTTGCCAGGGATTCTCTTACGTGTCACTGTGGTATAAGATCGGTTTGTGATGCCAATTGGCCAGCAGAAATGTCAACCAAATATCCTCATTCTGTGATATGACCATCCCAACCTCTTTCCCCCACCCCCTTTGTTACTGGGAAGTCAGAAGCATCTGTTTAGGAAAGAGCCATTAGAGATTCTCTTATGTCCTCTGTCACAGTGCTGCAGGATGTAATTGTGATAATTGGCCAGCCTGGATGTGTAAACTAGGTCTCCCAAAGTCCCAGTTATGTCCCTTCTATGCCCGCCTGAGGGCCGTCCCCTATGCCTGCCTCGAAGCCACCACCAATTGGTCCTGTAAAGCTGGAAGCATGCAGTAATTGGCCAGTGAATGTGTCTGTCAGTCTCTTGGGTTGTTCCCCATCATCCCTCCCCCTGCCATGCCAGTTGCCTGCCTCTTATTGGCACTGCATGTGCTGCTATTTATGTGACTAATGGTCTTCAAGGGGACAACTTCAATTGCTTATAAAATTGGGTCTCTTCATCAAATTGTCCTGTAATTTGGCAGAGATGACAGGGATGGTGTGCGATACATTTCTGCCAAATGACTTGTAAACAGACTGGAATATAAAAATGTTACAACCAGAAATGCATTTTCAAGTTAATGGCTTATAACATCAGGACACTTTACCCAATCTTTCTGAAATTTGGCAGGATTGTTAAACGTAAGGAAGGACATGAAAATTGGATGGAAGTTAAAGAAGTTGTAGCCAGGAATGTGTATGGAGCTTTTCTTAAAATCACAACATTCAATTGTTTCTAACATTGGTTCCCATTATCGTACCGTTTCGAAACATGGTACACGTAGTAACCTCCATTGGGGGTACAATCTCCCCATGTTTCATCAAAATAGCCTAAGAAACAAAAACCTTATAGCCAGAAATACATTTTTCAGTCTTTTCCCATTATTTCAAACACACATATTTTCGTTTTTGTTTCCATTATTATTATACGTTGTTTTTGTTATTACAATAACAAAAAAGAAAATCAAAATTTTCATTTTCGTTCTCATAATAACAAAAACAAAATGCACACCCCTACAACAGCATGCTGGCACCGTTAGTGGCTGGTATATATATTCCAGGCAATGAGGTCTTGTGTCGCAACTGTTGAAGAGAAGCAGCCCAGGCCCAATCAAGGGAGAAAAGAGTCCCCATGCTGATACAGTCATATAGTATTTTGTGAGGTTTTTTAACACATGAGATTCAAAATGGATGCACTGGCAAGCTGGCAAATTCACTTGTATTCAAAAGTTGCATAATTTGTAACATGCCATTAATTTGCATGATTTATTCTGCTTGCAGAAACTGCATTTTCTGCACATACATTTTCAGTTTCCTAGTTGCAGGATTTAGAGGGGGGAAATGCAGAATCCACAGGACCCTCTTTAGATTTCCAGAATTGCAAAGTCCTAAGGAAATATTGTGTCAGAGAATCCCAAGAGGCAGCAGGAGAAGGAGAAACACAAAGAAGCAGGAATAAAGCCCAACAGCTCTCTGACTCATCAAGATGGAAAAAGACAATTTAGGTGCAGTCCTCCAGTGGGATAGTGCAGCCATACCACCAATTAGCATAGATGCAAGTTCTACTGAAGTAAATAAGGCTTGTGTCCGTGCTAACTGCTAGTATGGGCGATATCCTGCCAAAGGATCACATATGTTTATTGTTTACTGCAGTAGTGCCTACAGCACAACAGAGAATGGGGTCTCATTCTGCTAGGTGCTGTACACAGGAATGGGCAGTGCCTCCACCAAAAGGCATAGAGCTTAAATAGTCCATCAGGCACCAAGTGTAGGAAAGACCATCAACTCTTGCAGTAATTCTAAGAATACTGAGAACTTGGACCAAAATTCCACCATTACGCTTTGGAACCACATTGTTATTATTATGTATTTATCTAGCACAAGCAATGTGCCTGACACTCTACAGTCATTAATTAGAGACAGGTCCCTGCCTGAGGAGGCTTACAATCTAGGCGAGACAAGGGACGATAGGGAGAGACAGGGAGTCATTCACAAAGCTGAGAAGTCATGGGTGCATGCAATTAGCTTAGTTACAGGGGAGAACAGGACCCTGAATGATAGGACAGTAGAGGGAGCATCAGTGGGCAGTCTGTGGGGGTGAAGGGCTAGGGGTTTCAGGAAGGATTTGAAGGTTGGGAGGGCAGAAGAGATGTGTTCAGGGAGGGGGTGGGGAAGCATACAAGAAGGGATGAAGACAGTTCAGGGAGCAGGAGACTCGGGGGCAGGTGAGGGTGGTGGCAGAGGAGGAGTGAAGCTCATGGTGGGAATGTAGCAGGAAACAAGAACAGAAAGATATTGAGGAGCAAGGGGCTATGAAAAGCCGTGAAGGTAAAGACAAGGAACGTGTGCTGGATGTGAAAGGGGAGAGGGAGTCAGTGGAGGGAGAAGAGGAGCGGATGAACATGATCAAAGTGAGGGGCAAGGTGGATGGCTTTGGCAGTCAAGTATTGAACAGAGGGAGTCAAGGGAGAACGGGGGAGGCCAGTAAGAATGAGGTTGCATTAGTCAAGGTGAGAGATAACCAGAGCATGGACAAGGGCTTTGACAGTGGAAGCAGTAAGGAAGGACTGGACTTTAGCAATGTCGGTAGTAGAAACGGAGGTGGCCCTACAGAGGGGGCAAGAACCATGGGTGTATGGGCGTTTATAGACGATCCCGCTTACAAGCGGGATCGCTAAATGCCGTGTTTCTCCGCCGCGGCTTCTCTCCGTGCCGTGTCTGATGTTCAGACACGGCGCAGAGTGCGAGTGCGCATGCGCGCCCTTCTGCGCATGCGCGCCCTTCTGCGCATGCGCACTCTTGCACGGGACCAGGAAGTGCGGCGCAAAGCCGGCACTCCGGGAATCCGCGTCGGAGGGGGCAGGATCGCCTGCCCCCTCCGACGCGGATTAAAAAGCAGCCCAGGCATATAGACGAGCGGCAAGAAAGGCGGCTGATCAAAGGATCAGCCGCCTTTTTTGTCTCGTCTATAAACGCCCTAAGATAACGTAGGCTGGCCTAGAAATCGAGGAATGGAGATGATGTTTTCTATAGGACTTACTCTTGGCAAGTTAACCCCCTTGGTTATTCCCATCAACCACAGACCTTGGGGCTCTGGTACAGTTGTTCCCCGAGTCCTGAACCCAAGGTAGAACTTGGTTGGAAACAGAGGCTGCTTCCAACCTCTTCCCTCATCTCTTCTTGGGACAGGATTTACCTCTGGCTGGCTGGCTCCAACCAAGCCTAACTCACATGATGCTTTTACTTTCACAGATCACCCAGCCTCCCCCACAGTCTCCGGGGCAGAAAATCACCTCTCTCTACATGGGTTTCTGCTTGAGAAAGAAAGAAAGAAAGAAAGAAAGAAAGAAAGAAAGAGAAACCTACCATGATGCTGCTGTTCCTTTTTCCCTTCTCTGCCAACCACACACAATGCCAACTGTCCCTTTATATAGTGTCACTAAGGAGTAAAAATATGTCTGCTCCAAGTTTAGACAATAGATGCAAGATTGGAAAAGTGCAGTAATTGGATCCCTGCACCATCCCAAGCATTTGCTCCATGGCAGGCTTTTGCTTTCAGAGACATAATGCAGCCGCTAAGTTAGGTAGCAGCTGAACTACAATGGCAACCCACTTTACAATAAGCCTGAATAAGAGCAAGGTATTTCCTGTGCGTATAGGAGACACCAGGGGCACTTTCAAACATCCCGTTTTCAAATGGGAAGCACCACAGCAAATCAGCACAGGCAAATCCAGCCAGCAGTATCCCAGGAAGGACATTCACACATGTGCAAATGGAGGCCAGACATAGATTCCTATGGAAAATCCATGGCTAAGCTCCTAATATTTTTAGAGGGGGCTGTCGCAGAATAGTCAAGTGATAAAGTGTTCACATGAACAAATAAAGCTCTGGTAAACCCACAGCAGTGCCAGTTACCACTTGAACATACCCTATAAAAAGGGGGTTAAGAATTGGCAAGGCCTCCTGAACAGACTGAAACATGGAGACTCCTTCAGAAAGAAGAAACCAGTAGACATTCAGGGTCCACAAGATGGCTTAGGAACTCAGAAAGAATTCACTTGCCTTCCCACTGCTCCCCTGTTCTCCAGACTGTTCCCACCACCACCCAGCAGCAGGTGGCTTTCTCTGCTTCTTCTTCCAAATGGAACTGTCTGGAGATGGGTCATGGTGACCAGATCCCTCAGCTGCCTTCTTCAAGATGAGGGGTGGCAAAGGTGCTGCTGGCAGAATTACATGTACAGGGGTAGGGAATAGGAGAGCCGCTTCACTCCACCCATTTTTGATGTGACCACACGCTTTTCCTCAGCCTCATGGTGCCAATGCGCTCAGAAGGGGTAGACCCAGGAAAGTACCATTGCCCCCTTCCTTGCACTCCCTGACGGGTGCCCACGGGAAGCGGAGTCCCCTAGTCACCTTTTGCCTATGGTGGGACTCTGGTGGCGCCAGAAGCTACAGGTGACATAGGGATTGACGTCCCTGGATTCAGTTCCCTCCTCCTAATCCTGAAGGAGATGGCAGGACTTGGCCTCCCAGACATGAGATACCTGAACCAACTGCCCCCTTTATCTCCACCTATAAACTAGAGCACTGTTCAGGCCAGAAATTTGGCCCAGGGGCTGACTACATTGGGCCAAACCCAAGCTTCGATTAATTTCAGTTAGGTTCTTGTGAACCCAGGCCCAATGTGTTCAGACCCCTCCCCACCACAGTGTGCCATGACTTCACAGCACTCCGTAAGGGACAGGGCTATGGGTGTTTTCAGACGTGACGGGGCGGCATTCGCCCTGTCACAGAAACAACCCTCAGATTCCCCACCGGGATCACTCCAGCACGGCCAACAGACATGCCGGGGGATCCCGGCGGGTAATCTGAGGGTTGTTTCCGTGACGGAACACAGCGCAACGTGCTATCACACAGCGCAACGTGCGGCCGCATGGCCCCACCCCCGCCACGCTCCCTTGCCGCCCGCCCTCTGGGGAGACAGGTGGGTGCCGCGGCCAGTGCAGCCGCAGTGCCCGTCCAAAATGACCACCGTCCAGACGTGACGGGCCCCTTCATCCCCGCTGGGAATCTCCTTCACCACGCGATTGGCGCCGGCCCCGCAGATTCAGCCGATCGTGTGGTGAATGTGATTCCCTGCGGGGATTGAACCTCTGGTTCCCCAACAGACGTTACGGGACCATTCCCCACCACAGGGTATTGACTGTGGTTGAGCGTGATCTCGTAACGTCTGAAAATACCCTATGTCAGAACAGGGGCGGAACTAAGGCATTTATGTGTCCCTTTCTAACAGAGCCACACCTCCTATGAAGCACTATGGTGTGTCAGGACCTACAGGGCTTGAACTGGGGCCCTCTGACTCTGAGGCAGGTGTCTTGCTCAGAGAGCACCTAATGGCTCTGGCCTGAACATACAAGGGGTGTGTGATTTGTTTTTATACAAAAAATAAATTAAAACAAAAATACCATTTTCATTATTCAATAACGTTTCAGAATTTTAAAAATTATGATTTTGGGACATAAATATCAGGTTGCAACATCTTTGTTTTCTTTCTGATTTGCATGAAATCTGGAGGGTATGTACTCCATACCCAAGGGATCATTCTTGCCAAATTTCAGAAGAATTGGATAAAGAGTCCCAATTGTATAAGTATCGTGGTTTGTGATACTTTTCAAGCAATAACATCTTTGCTTCCTATGCATTTTGGATGTGATTTGGTCAGATTGTACCACTCACCCAAGGTACCATTCTTGACAAATGTTATAAAGATTGGATAATGGGTTCCTATTTTATAAACAATATAGGTGTAATGGTTTGTGCACACATTTCCAGCTGTAACATCTTTGTTTTAAATCCTATTTGGATGAATTAGGTCAGAGTGTACCCCCCCCCCAACCAAGGGATCATCCCTGACAAGTTTCAGAAAGATTGGATAAAAGGCCCTGATTTTATAAGCAATTGAACATTTTTTATTTCAACAGAAAATGTGCAAATACTAGTCCTGAAAATTTGGGGACAAAAACAAAAGTTTCAGGAGTCAGGACATAAACAAGACTTCAGACAGCAAGGCAGAGGGGAGGGGGAAGCAGCCTAACAATCAAGAGACATGACTGACACATCCAAGTTGGCCAATTGGCGTCACAAACCCATCTTGTACCACTGTGACAAACTTTCACGGTGTTTCTCTGTGTTTTGGGTTTATAAATTATTTATTTTAAGCCTGATGTGCATGTAGACTGTGTTTTCTTCCATCCGATGTTAACCCTGGGAACTCCTTACTGCTGGGTTATGCCATGCTGCTGGGTTATGCAATGCCACTGGCCTACCATCCCCCTGGCTCCGCCTACTGTCCCCTGGCTCCACCCCTAGGCCCGCCTTACTGCTCCAGTGCCCCTTCAACATCAAAACCTACCAGCCACCCCCGTTACAGAGGTGGGCAGAGTTCCCAAGCCAAACAGCTGCCCCTGTTACAGAGGTGGGCAGAGTTCCCAAGCCAAAGAGCTGCATACCAACGTTTTCATTAGGGCTGGACAGAATAGGCCATCTGAGTACTCAGAACAAGTTCCAAGTACCCACTGTCCGGGTACTCGGCCAAACTTTGGAATTTTGTCTGAGGGCCAGGAACTCGGAACTCTGGACCACGGAAATCCGGACCTCGGAAATCCCTAGAACTCAGAACTCTTTCCTTTAATGAGTTTAAAGTGCACCCATTTAAAAATCATTATGCCAAGCAGTGCCCAGAAAAGCAGGCTAGCAAGAGTGGGACAATCACTCAAGACAACAAACCCAAACAGTGTAACTGCGTACAGAAAGCCAAAAAAAAAAAGCCAGCGGTACCCCCAGCATGGCCCATCATCATCAGTGCACCCACTTTAAAATCATTATGCCATCCAAGCAGTGCCCAGAAAAGTGGGACAATCGCTCAAGAAGACAAACACACAAAAGTGCAATTGCGGGCAGAATCCAGTCCCCCACCCCCACCCCCAGCAGACATAATAACACCACCACAAGAAAGAAGCCAGACATTCACCCCCCACCACACACACAAAAAAAAACCCTCCATTGTGCCTTCCCAGTACCCACCCATACAAGGCAAGCCCTCTCCCCACACACCATATTATTTTAACCAGAAAGAAAGTATATCTCCCCTGTGCCCCAGTGGTCAGTCACATCTTGGCAAAGTTGAACCCAGAAACAAAGTACAGTCACGGTGCCCACAAAAACCACAGCAAAAGTGATCCCTCTCTGGCCTCTAGGGTGCTGCCAACTTGCCAACAGGTAGTATAAGCAGACTTTAAGTATATTTGGCACTGGTGGCAACCCCCAGTATATGCCCCAACTTGAGTCGCCTTTGGGTGAGAGGGGCAGGATAAAAATGTCAGAAATAAGTAAATTAGTAAATAAATAAATATATGGACAGGGCAGGGAAAGTGGAGCTAGGCAGAGATCCCTCTGGCCTCCATGATGCCAAGCAGCAGGCAGCAGCAATGTGGCACCCGCTTATTTATTTATTTTTTAACAAATCATGACATGGTGAAAATAAAGAACTTCCGTTCCCCAGTATTGCCCCTATGGACAGGACAGGACAGCCTCCCTGCACCCAGTCAAACCAATTACTTACAGATCAGCAGGGTAGCACACAGCCAAATTCAGTAGACTGAATTTGGGAAATGGCTGTACAGCCACTTTTATTTTGGCCCTGCCAGCCACTCAAAACTTGCCATCTGGCTTGTCCATCACTCAACTGCCACTTCCCATACCCCACTCCTACCAAATATGGCACTAAGTTTTGTTTCCTAGCTCAGACAAGTTAGGGGATCAACCTTCTGGATCACTCCAGTCACACGTGCAATGGCGCCAGCATTCGATGGAGGTGTCCAAAGTTTTCTGGCCTTGGTACTTGGAACTTCGGAAATTCAGACCTGAGGACTGAAGTCACCGGTGGATTCTGAAGTTTTTCGAAGGCTGAATTTCAGCTCTAGTTTTCATACGGCTGAGAGCCACAACAAGCATTACGTCCATCATGGCTTCCCCCAATCCTGGGGACGGACAACACCACTTTTCCCAGTTCCCTCCTCACACCAGAACACTGGCTTCCAGGCTTCCTGATGGTTTGGGCAGCAGCAGTAGTGGAACACGGCATGTTCCCTCTGCTCCCACAGCCCTCAGGAGGCATCAGTGCCATGACAGCTCAGCTCCTGTTGCTTTTGAAGGACTTCATGGATGCACCCCAAGCAGCCACTTTTGGTGAGAGCTGCAGTACAGGTGCCCAAGAGCCACATGTGGCTCCCAAGCTGCCATTTGCCCACCTCTGGTATATAACTTCTGGGTTCCCCTTGAGTTTGGAAGAACAACAGAGCAGATACCAACATCCTAGTTTTCTGCACTTGTCCAGCTCACCTACAGTTTTTATCGTCGCACTCTGGCCTTTGTCTACCTCCAGCTTCTTCTGTCGGCACTCCAGCCCCCTGGATCATCTTTTGGACATGAACTTTGAATTGCCCCCTTGGATCTGACTGGACTGCTTCCAGGTACTGACCTGTCATGTGCGTCTTGGTCTGCTTCCCTTCCGATCCTGCTGTTCCTGACTGATGTACTGTGGCCCTGATCCTGAACAGCTGCCCATGACCTGACTGTTACATGATGTCATGGTGTTCCTCGAAGGGATGAGGTCTCCCATAACTGGAGGACTCAAGAGGCAGAGGAAGAAAGAGTGCCCAACCAGTCAGGTCCTATTGGACTTGATTGGGTCACAGATCTCTGTTATAAGGAACCCTGGTTGCAAAGGCTTATATATTAAGCTATGGGAGAAAAGGGTATCGCTCTTTAATTCTTTCTTTTGATTTATGGATTGGATTCCTTCAGTGTTGCTTACATTTTTTGCATTGGACTTTGGCTTTTCATGAGAATTTGCAATATATATATATATATATACACACACACACACATACACACTTTCTGTAACAGGAAGATGTTTTAAGATAAAGCCCATGCTACTGGATGTTTGCTACGTGCTAACACAGAGAACACACTTGCCAGATCACTTTCTACTTAGTCTATAAAACAAATCTACAGGGGAATTCAGAGAGACATACATCTTCGTTTTAAAGTTTTGCTTGCCTCTCACAACTGTCTCCAAATTGTAGAAAGGCTCCAGACTGGGAGGAAGGGAGTGTTGGGAAGGGGGAGCTCTGAAAAAGCAAGTCTTGAATTTAATTGCCCTAAAATTTTCAATCATTCAATCTGGTAATTAGAGAGCTGGCTGATTCAGACGGCAATTTCCTTTGGGGGGAAAAAAGAAACAAGGATAATTGATGCTAAGTGAGTATTTTACCTGAAATATTAAATACCAAACTTAAGTCTGGCTCCAGGGCCTTTTGCATTACCCCCCGCCCCTTTTGATCTGTCTTTCTGCTTCTTGTGGAACTTCTTTGTATTTTTGCCTGACAATATTCTTCAGACCAGGACATCCCTTTGGACCATGGGATTGTCACAGCAATGGGCTTATTTGAATTCTTTGTGCTGTGGAAGGGATAATGAATGGAAGTATTAATAATAATAATAATACCAGGGAGCATCCCAAGAGCCTAGCTTGTTACAAAGCTTCATTTCAGATTTTTCCATAATGAACTCCTACCATTTCACTGGAGTAATATCGTTCCAAATCGGGATAGCAAGCCTCTTCAGGATGGGGCTTCAGCAGGGTGGCCAGATATGCAATTTTTAGAGGACGCTTATGAGAAATACAGGTTGCAGGGCTGCATTGGAACCAATGTTCCCATAAGCATCCTCTAAAATGTGCATATCTAGCCACCCTAGGCTTCAGTCACCAGGGTTGGCTTTAGGCTGGGCCCACAGAGCTGTTGCCCTGCGGTCTCTCTAGGGCCCCACATCAACATCTGGCCCCAGCAGCACTTCTGGCACTCCTCCAGAGCAGGTGTGGGCAGGTGCTTCCTGTGAGGCCCTACCTCCCCATCCAGGTAACCGCTGTCCAGCGACCCTACTGCTCTTCCCTCTGCCTCAGCTTCCCCTGCCGCAGAAACTTCACCCCTGCCTATTCTTGGACCAGCTCTGACCATTACCAGCCAGAGCTGGGTTTGAAACTAGAAGTGATAAGCACCTTCCACTAGGCCATACACTCAGTGTATGCCCCTCATTTATTTGAAACACTGCCAAGGCCCAAACGTGCTCCAGAAGCCACTCCATTTGCCAACGAGCCACGTCCCCCACCCCGGAGCAGGGAACTGACTTTAGCAACCCAACTTCTGGACCACCCTGTCTCTTCAACTGAATATAAAATAAGACTTCTTGCGATTTAATCTACATGAGGACGAGCAAATGGGGTGGCACTGGTGCAGGAAAGTCATTAACGAAAGCCAAATAAATGATTTCTGGGTTTTGTTTCCAACCCTGAAATGACCAATATTGGTCTTTTTCTGGTCTTTCACACTTTGGGGTGCACGCTCCTAGGAGGAGAAGGGCCGCCATGTTCTGTAGCAGCTGCGGTCTCCAGACAGTCACCAAGGGTAGCCCCACGTAGAGCGCGTTACAGTAGTCAAGTCTTGAGGTGATGGAAGGCATGGACGCTGGTGGCCGGGTCCAAGTCCAAAATATATGGCTGAAGCCACCGTGGAAGATGTAACTGACAGAAGGCGCTCCTCGCCACAGCTGCCACCTGAACATTCAGGCGGAGCTGCGAGTCAAGAAACACCCCCAGACTATGGACCCAAGGAACCAGGGAGAGGCATACACCATCAATGATGGGACCCCCACCGCCCCAGCCTTCCCCACCAGCATCACCTCTGTCTTGTCAGGATTCAGTTTCAGATGGCTCGTCCTCATCCATTCCCCCACAGCTGCCAAACACCGGGTAAGCAACGAGACTGCCAATTAGAGGTAAAGTTGGGTGTCATCATCATATTGATGACACCAAACCACAAACCCTCACATGACCTCACCCAGCAGCTGCATATACACACTTAACCGTAGAGGGGACAGAATAAATCCTTGCGGAACCCCACACGTGAGATCCCACGGAAATGAAGAACAGTCCCCCAGAACCACACGCTGAGTTCTCCTGGCCAAAAAAAGAGCAGAACCATTTAAGAACGATTCCGCCCACCCCAGCGCTGTCCTGCAAACGCATCACCAACATCTTGTAGTCAACGGTATCAAAAGCAGACGACAAAACTAATAAGACCAGAAGAATCAAAGGGCCCTGATCTAACTCACGGCAGAGGCAGTCAACAAGGCCACAAGCACAGTCTCAGTGCCGTAATCCAGATGGAAGCCAGACTGCGAGGGATCCAGAAAGCTGGTCTGGTCCAGATGTGCCTGGAGCTGCCAAACCACTACCCGTTCAATAACCTTCCCTAAAAAGGGAAGGTTAGAGACCAGCCAATAGCTGGCAAGGGAGTCAACGTCCAAAGATGGCTTTTTAAGCAATGGGCACACTAGGACCTCCTTGATGCACCCAAGCACACTGCTCTCCTACAGAGAGGCATTGACTACTCCAGCCAGCAACAGCCACATTGTCTCCCAGCCAGCCTTAACCAGCCAGGATGGATAAGGATCTAGTTCTGTCTGGGTTATAGCACCGAGACTGTGCATGTGATCTTGTCAATCAACGATCTCCACTGCAAGTTAGATCTGGGCCGATTGACTCTTCTGATTTTATTAGATCCGTCAGCTGCTGGGGATGGTCCTGCTGCCACCACTGGGCTTGGCTAGAGCGGCGGCCGGCAGGCACACTACTCTTGGACTCCTCCCTGCCAGGCTGGTGAATTTTGCATGAGAATTTGCACGCTGGTAATTCAGTGCTCAGAAATTCACGAATCTAGTAACCGAGTGTTGTGTCAAAGGTTTAGCAAGTGGTATCAATTGACAGCTATCACCCTGGTCTCATATGCTAAAGCCAAAGTAACTGAGTTGGGCAAAAGAAACCAAAATGAACCTTGACCTGAAGTTGAAGACATTCTCAGAAGGTGTGGATCCGAATTAATGTACAGCATAACATCCCATAACCAGATGTTATTGGTAGGGCTGTAGCGGAATATCGCAGCGGTAGCTATTTCCGGCGGAAACAGTGTTTCCGCAATTAGTGGAATGGCATGGCAGAGGCTTTCATTCCGCGGTTTCATTCCGCGGTTCCGCGGTTCCGCTTATTTAATTCCGCAACTTAGTGGAATCGTGGAAACATGACATTTTCACTATTTCCGCAATTCCGCCAGCGCCAAAAAATCGCGGAATAGTGGTTTTCCGCGATTTCCGCGATTTTTCCGCGATTTTTCCGCAATTCCGCGATTTGCAGAATTCCGGCGGAATTAGCGGAATATCCGCAGAAATGTCACGGTGTGGTGCAGGCAATTCCGAAATAGCGGAACGGAATCGCGGCGCGGTAAAAGCTGCTGCCGCATCAGCCCTGGTTATTGGGCAGGATAAAAAGCCCTCTGCCTCCCCCACCAGCAATATATTACATTCATGCTATAGAATTTTAACCAATGGGTAGGGCGGCTTGGCCTTGCAGATAAGATAGGGAGCTTGAAACCTCAGGTTAATGGAATTTTGTGAAACAGTCTGTCAGGTAGTTTACATGTTGAATTCAATGCCTCTGCACTGCGGGCAGGGGTGTAGTGATCATAGGGAAAACAGGTGCAGTTGCACCTGGGCCAAGAAAGACCAAGTATTCCAGGATGCTTGCTAAGCTCTTCTGCGGAACAATAGAAATCCCAAAGCTGCTGTGCATTGCTAATTGATTATAGCTCCTTGCAGTAGTTAGAGGTCTGGGAGACGTTTCTACAGGGAAGGGAATCAACTGGTACTTTGGAGAAGCACAAATCCCCGATAATTTATTTGTAAGCTTTGCAGCTACTCTCTGACTTCAGCATCTTCTGCTGCCTCTCTTCCCCCTCTGCTCAAACCACTGAAGGGCCTTCTGAGAGGACTGGCTTTGGGGTGCAAGATTGTTCAAGAACTCAGTGCAAATGTTCTCATTCTTAGAGCTGTCTTCCCCTCACTCTCTGGGGTTTGGAGACACTGACTAGCTGGAGGGGGGTTGGAGGAGGGATTTGAGGGGAAGAGATGTGGGCTTTGAGGTGCTGGCTAGCTGTGGGGGAGGAGAATGGAGCTTGAAGGGAAGAGGACAGGGCTTTGGGCTGCTGGCTAACTATAGAGGAGGGGTTTTTGGGGGGTGCTGGTTACTCTAGCTTGGGGGAGGAAAGAGCTTTGGGAGTGCTGGCTAGCTGTGGGGAGTAGGAGGGGGCTCAAGGGAAAAGGATAGGTCTTTGTAAGGCTGGTTAGGTGGGGAAAAGAAGGAGTTTTGGGGGTGCTGGCTATCTGAATCTCCAAACTCTCAAGCACTGTAAGCATAAGCTCAGGGAAAAGCGGGAGAGGCAAGGGCATGAACTCAAGGACATGGGCTGAATTCATGGAAAAGGTCCATGACCTGAGCCTTTCTCCTGCTTCCCCAATCCTATGCACAAAGCCTGCTTCCCCCCTCCAGTTAGCCAGTGCCTCCTTTTACCCCGGGCGTGAGTGAACAGATGGCTCCAGGCGAGCTGGGGCAGTCAGAGGCCTTAAGTGCCGCTACTCCCAACTCTTATGTGGTCCTTGGAACTTGTGATCATTTTCAAAGTGGCTCCTGGGAAGAAAAAAATTCCCCACCCCTGGTTTAGCGTTTACATCAGCCCGTTGCAGTTCTGCATACTTGCTTTAGTGAATGCTGCCTTCTGTCATAAAAGGGTAGAAAACGATTGATTTTGATGCAGTTCAGAAAACTCCCAAAGGCTCTGCCTATGCGTCACCGTAGCAGGGAAACCATAATATCACTATGGCTGCTACTTTGATTTCACCCCGAGATTCCCATTTTGGCCTACGGAAGCCTCAGGGTCAAAGCACAAGAGGTGGCAGCCCTAAGTATCAGATCCCTACACCTTAACTAGAATCCCTGAAAGGAAACAGGAGACCAGGGAAGGCATTTTCTTTCCTTAGCATGCAAGTTGGTGATGTTCTGCAATAAGGAACCAACCGGGAGGGAGGGGAAGGGGGCGCATGAGCAGAAAAGGGGCAGGGAAGGGGCAAAAATCCATCTTTTGAACTGGTGCCCATTCTAACCTAGCTACACCCCTGCCTGCAGCTCCACCATGTCATTAGCAAACCTCGATTGAATTACCAAAATATGAAACACCGTAACGGAGGGTCAGTAATGACATTTGTGCTACATTCCCTTTAGCTGGGACTGAAGTGTTTACATGCCAAGAACTCCAAGGCCACAGCAATTGAAGACCCCACTATAGGCTGTTAGATAAATTACCCAACTACCAGCTCTTCTGAGACCCCTATTTTCTTGCTCTGGTGTGCACAGACAGTGTAGACCTGTCTGGAAGCAGCCAGGGCAGCTGGCTTTCTGCAGCTTTAATTTAGGTTCTGTGCAATTTGCTGTTCGGGGCAATAAAACCTGGGCCTGTATCTCTCCGTCTCAGAATTTACAGCCACTATCTAATCTGACAAAAATTGTGTTCTCTTTTATCCTGGGAGGTCACTTTCGGTTACTTACAGTGCGTCGCGCCGTGTCAAATGGGATAACGCAGCATAATGGAAAGCAGACTAATCGAAATGGACATGACATGAGTGACATAATATCATGTGGCCATAGGAGAATGCACTGTTGTCATTGTGCTGCATTTTCCTCCGATACTCACTTCCCAGCCAGACACCAGGAACTTGCTTCAAGATTCTGGTAGTATGTCGTCTGGGATGTAGACACCGACTATGGCGTGGCTGAGGGGTGTCCGAGGCTCAAGCCCCTGCTGAGAACCAGTAGAGGAACACGCCCATAAAGCAGTGCACCAGGGCCAGGAGGTTTCTCTCTTTTGGCGGGCATGCTGGATCCATCCTCCGCTCCTCATGGCACCCTTGAACCTGACCCAGCCCGGGGGTGGGGGCTTTCCTACATATTGGCACCTCTCCCGCCAGCTCCATGTCGCAAGGGAGTCACTACCCAGCCCTTGGGATTCACCTGGGTAAGAATGCTGGGCCCTATCTACTTGTTCCTGAAGTGGCAGAACTCATTTCAGGTGGGCAGTGCTGTCCCTACTTCCGAGAGCCACTCTCAGAAGCAGGAGCGATGCTGTTCGGTATCTCCTCTCTCGTGCCTCACCCCTAGACCTCCTGCTGGGGCCAGAGCTCACCGGGGAGAGACGGTACTTCTGTGGAGAGGGAGAGGCACACTTTCATGAGGAAGGAGGGGCCACACTGCAGCAGACCCTGATGGATGTGTTCATCCCCAGTAGTTCTGCGGGGTCTCACCCTGGCTGGAAAGCCTTGTCCCTGCCCTCCCGCCCCAGGCAGGTACTTCCGTAGGGCCCTGCCCATTGCACGGCCTGCAGAGAGAGGGCCCTGAGAAAGCCCTAGTTCCCAAAGCTGCCTCCCCCTAAGGTCAGGTCCATGGCCAGGCAAGAGGGCTAGGAGAGCAAGGAGAAGCTAGTTGGAAGGGAGTATGTCAGGCCAGGGAGCCCGCTTTAGAAGGCACCCAAACCCCTCCAGGGAATCAAGAAGCCCAGGGTTGGCCTTAGAATTTGCAGGGGCCCAAGGTGAAGATAAAATGTGGAGCTGAGGGCACCCGCCACAGGGTCCTAGAGGTAGTCATGTTTGGGGCCCCGCTGGAAGGGAGTGGAGCCCCACACCCTGCCCTGGTGGAAACAGGAACCACTGTAAAGCCCCAGAAAGAGTGGGGCCTCAGGCGGCCACCTTAAGTCACCGTGTGGTAAGGCCGGCCCTAAAGAAGTCTACAGAAGGGCCAGCTGGAAGTAGGAGTATTCTTAAATGAACTGCAACCTGTTGTATAGACTCAGTACATTCTAAATATTTATTTATTTCAATTTTTACCCCACCCGGCCCATCAAGGCTCAGGGCAGCTTACAGTATATAAAAACAACATATAAAACAACTTTAAAATTCCCCTTAACCCCCAAACCATTTTCCTAGCCGTCCCCCTTGACCCTATTCCTGCCTGCCAAATGCCAGGCTAAACAAAAACATCTTGCATTGCTTCCAGAAGATGAGCAGATTTGGACTTCGACGGATCTCCGAGGGGAAGGAGTTCAATTCCATAATTGTGTGGCAGCTGCCGAGATCACCTCTCTGAATGCCCTTGTTGTAGACATACATTTCCTGGGCAGATGGCACCTGCACAAAGACCCACCTTGCTGACCTCCAAGACTAAGGTTGAGGACTTTGGCACACAAGAAAGTGTAGTTGGAACGTTGTTTGGGGGGTGGGATCCTATGGCAGCTTACTGGGACTGACCCACTTGGTTGCACACCTCAAGCTACATCTCCGTGCCTCTCTACCCAGCTTCTGTCCCACCTACTCTACAACCCGATCTGCATCTATGCACCTTACACCCCTCTGACACCACATCTAGCCCCTGCTCCCCGCCTGCCCCTCTAAATTATCATATCCTTGTGCCCGCCCTCCGCCCCTAGCCTTTACATTAGACCAAGCCCAATGGACTATTTTAGTTTAGCATCAAGTTACATGAACACACAAATGCTAAATTATTCAAATTAGCATTGTCTGTATTTTGTGCAAGAGGTGGCAACCGTTTGGGAAGCAGCACTAATTCGCCAGGCTAAGATTTCGGCTGCATTATCAGCGGCTTATGCCTCCTCTAATAAACTAGACCAGAAGACAGTGTTGTTTACAAAAACGTAATAGCCAAACTGTGGCTTCACCTATGCCAGCCATTTGGTGGTTTAACTGCTGACAAATTCCAGGATGAGTGAGTCGTGTTGAATCGAATCGCCGTGAGAGCTGTTTCTGTCAGAAATGGGCCATTCGCCTGTGCTCACACAATGAGGACTTACCTGCTTTTTCACTATTTTTGCTAGTTCCCGTTTGGTAATTGCTTTTGTTCGGTACTTTTGGTCATTCTTCCTAGGCAGGAGCAGCCGCACACCACGTAGCTTTCCCTACATGCACCTTATGTTTGTTTGTCTGCACATTCGTTATTTACCTTTCGTCATTTCCTTTATTGGTCCTTGTTTTGTCTCTTTGTAAACTGTGGGTTTCAATTGGTGTAGGGCTAGCCCTGGTTTTCTGCATTCTGATGCAAGAAACTGTTGTGAAATGCTGGAAACTGACAAAAGTATCAGAAACTAACTGCAGAAAATACCAAAAATTACTGAAAATACCAGACAATCACAGGCACTGATCTCAACAACAGAAACGCGGATTCAACAGACAGCGAGGAAATACTGACAAACAGCCACAAGTGCTCCTGAAGTCCTGGCAAGATCTCGAGAGAGTCTCAAAAGAAACTCAGAGATTCTCAAGAATAGCCAAAAAATTATCTGTGCATGCTCAAATTTAAGAACTTCTATCCAATGCTTTGCATATTAAAAATAATGATGCCATTCTCAACTATTTGCATTCTGTGCAGCTCTGGCATTAAAATACTATGGTTTCAGGAGTAGTAAAGGGCATGATATAATATACATGCCAGATCAGCAAATGAATCGCGAGTAATTGATAGCCATGGTGGCTGTTTTTGTCCATGCACAGACCATTTTTTTGCTAGTTTGATGTTCAAGAATCTCGCAAGAATCTTGAGTTTCTCACAAGAATTTCAAGTTTTTCGTGAGACTCTTGCGAGAAACTCAAGACGAAAAAATCTCGTCAAGAAATCTATTCTCAACGTGATTTTCAAGATGGGTGAAATTTTGTTTTAGCCTTAATAGCTCACTCGAGCCCCCCAAATGGATTATGGCTGTCGATCTCATGAGGATGTTTCCAGCTGGGACAGCCAAGCGAAAGGGAAACCACCAACCACATTAGAGTGACAAAACCCAGTAGTGCACTGCTCACCCCTCAGGAATGGAAACCACTAGCATTAGTAATGCTAGACTGGCTTCCAGACGCTGGTTGTAAGACACGGTTAACAAGGCAAACTCTTCCATCAAAACAGTAGCTGCAAAAGTCGTCTACCACAAAGACACGTAGCAATTCCTTTCAAAATGTCACCAAGCAGTTCTAATTCTGCCCCTCTGCAACTGGTCACTCTTTCAAGTGTTGTTTGAAAGGCCTGCCATGGCTAGGGTTTGCCTCCTGTCCAGGTTTCACCCAGAGATTCTGGGATTTGACCCAGGGTTTCTGGGCTCTAGGGGAAGCCCCTATAGGTGTTCCTGGAAAACCTAGAGGAATCAGAACTTCCAGGAATACCAGGGAGCAGGAGCACATCAGAAAGGGGGTGTGCTATAAAGCTTTCCCACTCCTTTTCCAACATGGCTGCACCCCTAGGGAGTATTATGACTGTAAGGAGCAGGGTTACATCAGAAAGGGGCACGACAGTCCCATTGCCCTGCCCTCTTTCTGACGTGACCCTGCCCCCAGCGGAGCATCATGACATCACAATGCTCCGTAAGGGGTGGGGTTACATCAGAAAGAGCACTTTTGCTCTGCCTCTGCCAAGATAGTCCTGCTCCCTTCCGGTAAAAGCCCAGAGAGAGGTGGTAACCCTAGATGTGGCACAGAAACACGCCACCTTATTTAGTATTTGAAGAATCTTTGACTTTCAAGATAAAACTAGAATGTGAGGCCTTGAATTCAGCTGTGGACCTGTCTACCACAGAGGACTGTGCAGCCAAGAAAGGGGCAAGAGTACATGAGGGTACAAGACTCTGGAAGTTCAACTCTGATTATGGTTTCATTGGTTACCACTAAGGCACTGCATTTGGGTTTGGATAAGGCACGACTGACTGCAAAAAGGCCCTTTTCAGCTTCTGTATTTCATTCATTCATTCATTCATTCAATGATTTGTATCCCGCTCCCTCCAGCAGCTTGGGACAGCTCACAAAATATTTAAAACAATATATAAAAACAATACATAGAAGGGATTGCTAAAACAATAAAATCAACAACAAAGAGGTAAAACCACTGGTAAAAACCCCACCCTTATCCCCACCCCCAAAGGCCCGGACGAACAGCCAGGTCTTATAGGCCCAATGAAAGGTCAACAGGCTGGGAGTCTGGCGAGCTTCCTCTGGGAGGGAGTTCCACAGCTGTGGTACGGCCACCGAGAACGCCCCCTCCATCATGGCCCCCCCAGTTCACTCGGGGGACCTTCAAGAAGGCGCCCCTGGTAGACCGCAGAGGTTGCTCCAGGCTCGGAGTGAGGCGGTCTCTCAGATACTGACCAGACCATGTAGGGCTTTAAAGGTCAAAACCAGCACCTTGAATTGGGCTCGGAACGCTATAGGCAGCCAGTGCAGAGCCCGGAACACTGGTGTAATGTGCTCCCTATGGCCTGTCCCTATCAGGAGCCGGGCCGCCGCATTCTGCACGAGCTGCAGCTTCCGAGTCGTCACCAAGGGCAGCCCCACATAGAGCGCGTTGCAGTATTTTAAAAAAAAAACCTCAAATACTGCCCTGTAATTTCTGGGTATGTGTCAGTGTGCTTTGTGCCCCCCTTAAAAAGGTCCCAAAACATTAAGACATGAAACACAGAAGAATTGGCACTTAAACCAGAATAGAAATCAGAAAAACAAAATCTCCACCACCCCACCCCCACCCCCCTTAAGTTACTACCTCCTTCTGGGCTTTCACCTGGAGGGCACAGGGCCACACCAGCAGAGACAATGCTGTTGCTCCCTTTCAGATATGACATAACACACCTGATGTCTCTGGGTTACCAGCCTCTCCCCCCCTTCCCCCCCGGCTGATTTGGGGTGATCAGGGCTTCCCCAGAGATTCCGAGTCAAAACCTGGAGTCTCCCTGCAAAACTCAGAGAGGTGGAAACGCTAGCACTGATATGAAGTAACATCTCTGTCTCAGGGTTTGGGAGATGATACAGGGCCCAGACCTGTGCCTTCAAGTAGCACTAAGCACCCCCAATTTTCAATCTTTGTAAAACACTCTGCATCTTTCAGGATTGGGACTTTAATGACTCACGTGGGTCTCCACTTAGAGACCACCAGCTCCTACCAGCCTGAAATACGTCATACACTTAGCTGAGACTAATCAAACTCGATTTTACCCCGAGCTAGACTCCCGCCCTTCATGATGAATTACAACAACATGCCTCAACCTGCTGCAAAGTCAGTTAGCTCGACTATGCTGCATTCCTTAAGCTGGAAAGCAATGAAATGAGTTTTGTTTAGGGTTGTCACCTAGAGAGTCTAGATTTTGACTCGGAGTCTCCAGGGTCACCGGGAAAACCCAGTCTCTCCAGGTCAGCCAGGGGTGCTCTGGGTAGGCCAGAAAAATCGAGGCTGGCAGGGGGCAGCCATGTCAGAAAGAGGGTGGGTCACAGAGACTCTCACCCCTTTTCTGATGTGGCCACACACCCCAGGGAGCATCATTTAAGGGGCAGGGTTATGTCAGAAAGGGGTGTGACAGCTCCCTTGTGCCTCCCCCATTGATGTGGCTCCACCCCCTCCAAGTGAAAACCCCAGAAGAAGGTGCTAACCCTAGTTACATCTGTTCTCTGCGAGCGCAATACAATCAAAATTCCTTGGGTTAGCAAGGAACCTACTGTTCCAGACCCCAAACCAGGTGATTCAACCCTTTCTAAGTACCACCTGCACCCCTCTTGGGGTGCAGGTTGTACTTGGCTGGAGCTGCCTTGGCCGAGGCCTGTGTTTACTACCAGACTCTTTTCCATTTCAAGCTAAAGGATCGGAAATCTGCTTCATTGCTCCGATTTGTGGTCCAGGACTCCTCAGGACCACTCTACTGCAAGAGTGGCTACATCTCAGAGGAGAGAAAACCAGACAGTGCTGGTTTACATACATTTGCATGCATTGGTTCATGTAAATTTTACAAATTTAAACACCCACTTAGGTTGGGTAAGAACAGGATAGATGGGACAGAGGCTGGGTGTAGGGAAACAGGGGTGCAAAGGTGAATGGGCAGGCCCATAGACATGCACAGGGGGATTTCTGAGGTAAGGTGACTCAGTCTGCTCCCCCCAGCCGCCTTAGAAGGAATCAAAGCTCTGGGTCCCCTAGATTTTCATCACCTTTTTTCTCATAAAATACAAGGTGATAATGGACTAATCCTGAGTACTATTGGCTTAATCTGAAGCCTGCAGATGACTCTTGAAAACCCCAAGACTCAGGGTGTCACAGGGGAGCCCCAAGAGTTCCTCAGGGTTATGGGGAAAGGTGCCCACTGCTCCTCTAGGTAACCCCAATTTAATAGCTGACCTCCACACGTTCAACAAAGTCTTTCTCAAAGTTCATGTAAACAGAAACCACCCCACCTTGGTCCTGGTGCTCTCAATTCTGGGTCTGGCCTAGTCAATCTCACAAGCCTCCCACTCTAGTAGTTTCAATACCCAGCTGTCTAAGCCTTCTCTGGGCTTGGGCTTGACCTTGCTCTTGTTACACTCCTTGGACAGATCTGCTCCCTTCAGCAGCCTCCTTAATACAAACTCCTCTGCCATTCTTCCTCTCTTATATACATTCAGGAGTGGGTGTGGCTTCAAGCCAACTCTTAAGTCTTAAAGGGCCAGAGCCCTTATGTGGCTCCACTCTGCCACACAGGGTTAAACCATGAGCTGTGATAACTCTATCCACTGCTGCTGTTCACCCACTTTTGTAGAGCAGGCTCCCTGATTGGTGGATGGCATGATTAGGTTATGATGTATGCCATAGCTGCACATTGTACTCACCCTTACTGATCGGGAGCCTGTTGGACTAAAGTTGGTGGGGCATCAGCACCATAGTGCTTCAGATTCCCATAGTCAGACACTGGCGTTGCTGGAATATGGTGGTCATTGCTGCCACAATGGGGATCTCTGAGAAACCAAAATTTAGGAGGGAATTTTATCTCAAACTTGCGGGAGAAATGACTTTCCATCAGAGGGATGGAGGGCCATGTCTCCCCCAAGTTTGAGACTAGGGCTGTGCATTTGGGTTCCAATAATTTATAAATATTTTATTTATTTATTTATTTATTTATTTTTACAATTTATATGCTGCCCCTTCCTGCCTCAAGCATCTCGGGGCAGCTAACAATATATTAAAACATTTAAAACATTAAAATAAACCATATTAATTTCAGTTAAAACAATATAAAACCCCATTCCCCCCCCAACCCAACCCAACAACTCATGATCAACGGTATCAAATGCAGCCAAGAGATCTAACAAGATCAACAGGGTTGAACGACCCCAATCTAACTCATGGGAGAGGTCGTCGGCCAAGGTCACAAGCACAGTCTCCGTGCCATAACCCGGACAAAAGCCCAACTGCGAGGCACTGAGAAAATTAATCCGGTCCAAATGCCCCTGAAGCTGCTGAGTCACCACCCGTTCAATAACCTTCCCTAAAAAGGGAAGGTTAGAGACTGGTCGATAACTGGCAAGGACATCAACGTCCAAAGATGGTTTCTTGAGCAGGGGTCGCACTACCGCCTCCTTGAGACAGCCCGGCACCCCGCCCTCCCCAAGGGAGGCATTGACTATCCCCGCCAGCAACAGCCCCAGTGTCTCCGGCTAGCCTTAACCAGCCAGGATGGGCATGGATCTAATTCAGAATTGGTGGCTCGAACAGTCCCAAGAGCATCCCCCGCATCTGAGGGTGACACCGTCCAAAACTCATCCCACAAAACAGGACCAGATGGGGCTTCCACTGCCTCAGACCCGTTCTCTGCTAAAAAAGTTGCATCAAAACCGTGGTGAATGTGAGCAATTTTATCCACAAAAAAGTCCACAAACAAATCACAGCAATTTGACCAGCCTCCTCACCACCTGGAACAGCTCAGCTGGGCGGGACTTAGCGGACGCGATGCGGGCATCAAAGAAAACTTTCTTTGCAGTCCGCACATAACCAGACTCTGTGCCGCAACCAGTCCACTTCAGTACGTGAGTGACCCCCACCGTCGCTCTAACTGCCACCCTTCCTGCTTCATCTGCCGCAGCTCACCCGTATACCATGGGGAGCTGTGTTGTCGGCATTTCAGGAACGGACTCCTGGGAGCCACACAGTCAATGGCCTCTGTCAGCCTGATATTCCACCTAGACACGAGGTCATCGAGTGAGCGGCCATCAAGGTCAGAGGAGACAACCCCTAGGGCTATCTGGAACCTTTCAGGTTCCATAGGCCTTTGGGGGCGAACCAACCTAACTGGTTCCACACCCACCGAGGGCTGACATGCACCAGGATATCCGCCCGGAGGAGATAATGATCCGTCCATGACAAGAGCACCGTTGATACCTCCACCACCAACTGATCCCCCGCCTCAAGGCCTGTGCAAAATATCATGTCCAGAGTATGTCCTCCAACATGTGTGGGGCCCACTACTCTCTGAGACAGGCCCATAGTTGCCATGGTGGCCATGAACTCACACTCCGCCCCTCCAAACTGGCATCAACATGGATATTGAAGTCCCCCAGAATTATCGTCCTGGGGGACCACAAGATCACCTCTGACACCAGCTCAGTCAGCGCGTTTAGGGAGGCTGCCGTACAGGTGGATGCACAGTATATCAGCAGTATCCCTATCCTGTCTCTGGCCAAATCCAAACTCAGATGGAGACCCTCTATACCCATGATAGATTGCACAGGAAATCTCCTCACAGACCAGGCATCCTTAAAAATAATGACTACACTGCCACCTCCCCCCCTCGTTCCTCCAGCCGTGGCTGATGCTGCACAGAGTACCCGGCTGGAACAAGATCGGCCAATATAGGCCCCAATTCATTGTCCAGCCAGGTCTCCATGATACATGCGAGGTCAGCCGCCTGGTCCAGGATCAACTCCCGGACCGCAGTTGACTTATTAGCTACCGACCTCGCATTTATCAGCATCAAGCTGAGGCTAGGGGTCCTCTGATCCCTAATCACCTCACCACCTGCCTGGGGGTCAGTGAGCGGGACAGAAACACACCATCTGTCCCATCTCACAGATCGAACCCGCCTCCCGGAAGAACCATAATTCCCCCAGCCCAGAACGACCTCTATGGCAGCAGACCCCACCGATCTGCTCCACCGACACCCCCCCGAAGGCTGCCCCACCAACCTCCCCAAGAGATATCCCCACCCCCAAAACACCCCCATCCTCTTCTGCCACCAGAGGATCCCTCCCTCTCAGAGGGCTGCACACCTCCCTCACACTGACGGGGTCAGCCCTCCCCTCCCTAACCCAGTCCCCTTGTCCCCCTCCCCCATAAATAAAATACCCCATCCCCACCCCAATCACTCTTTAAAATAAACCCCCAAAAGCCTTTTTTGGCTTCTATATTCAAAATACGAATACTAGGTCTGTGACTGTATTTGGGTTTCAAGTGAACCGAACATTTCCTGAAATATGTAATATCCAATATCTCAAACTGGAACCCCAAAACTGCACCATGTATCCATCTTGAAATTGAGCTGCTCTCTACTTAGCCACCTGCTTTGGGAGCCTGTAGTGAGCCCTCCCCACCTGCAGGGGCTGCCGCTGTCTCAGAACTGCAGTCTCCAGCACTACAGACAGGCCCAGCCCAGCCAGCTAGAAATGGTGAGTCTTTGGCATACCTCCACTCTAAAAAGAGGACACTTCCTCTCCAAGATAACAACATCCCCACCGTATTCTCCACCCTCGCCCCAAGCAGTGCTCCCCTTTTTAAATTGGTAGCAGACTTAGCAACAGTTTTGACTGCATTTTCCTTTCTTACAACTGTCAAACTGACAGAGCCTCGCTGCACTTCTGTGCCAAAATAACCCATGTGCAGGGACCTGTGTTCACTGTGTTTTCCACATTGACCACAATGGGGAAAATGCAGTGAACACAGGTAAAGTTAAAAATACAAATAACTGTAAATCCTAAAAACACAAATATAAATACAGATACAAATATTTGACCCTGTGCACATAGTTCTGTTTGAGATAGTTCTTTTAGTGGAATTAAATGTCATTTGTCTTTCTGCATTTCAGTCCCCCAGGTGTAAAATAGCGATAATAAGACCTCACAAGATATCGTGAGGGAAAATTCCTTATAGAATGTGGGTCTCTCAGACACAATGGCTACTTAATTTGGGGGGGGGGGGGGGCTCTGTTTACATACCAGAAACTTCTGCAGATACCCATATCTATCCATAACAATTTCAAATAGCCCAGCATGTGGTTTCCATTTAGTTTCATTATCATTTCTATAGCACTTTTAGTGTTCAAGGTGCTTTACAATCCTTACCGAGTTCACCCACACAACAGCACAGTGACATAGATCATTATTATTCCCATTTTACAGATAGGGAACTGAAGCTGAAAGACAAACACACTCCCAAGGCCACCCAGTGAGTTTATGGCTAAGACAGGATTTGAAGACTGGTCTTCTAGGTCCAAATCCACGAGGCTAAATTAGCTCTCTGTTTGCAGTGTGAGCTGACACCAGTAATTTTTTTTTTTTATTATTATTATTTTTTTTGCCATTGACATGACCTGCCAAATGCTTACACATGAGCCTTCCTTATTAGCCTATGAGATCTGGAGTAAAAAGAACAATACATTTAATGTAAATAGTGTTAGACAACAAAGGCCAAAGTAAATGAAAGTGAGACAGTACAGCTCAATAACGAGAGAAATGGTTTCTAATGAGCTAATGAGGTTCACTGTCTGCACGTTTATTTCTGTTTCCTATAAGTTAATCCAACCTGGTTCTCTGGGAATAGCAGAAAGAGTGTCTCCAGTAGCTAAAATAGCAGCTTCTTCTGCTGAAAATGTTTTCCTCCTGAGCTCTGCAATCGATACCTTCCTGAGTTGCTATGAAATAGAGAAAGGGCTATATCCTGTGCAGAACCAGGCACCTAATCAGCACTTGAATCTGACACTGGAGTCAACCATTCTGTTTCCATTTTATTACTCTCATTTTATGTTCATAACTGGTGCAACCCAACATCCCTACCCAATCCCATCAGCCCATGAAGTGGGGATCTCGGACTCCATAAGCATGATCCTCTACCCTTGGAGCCTCTGTTAGCTCAGTCAAGTAAAAGGCTTATTGTAATTTGTCACAGAGGAGACCAGAGTGCCATGCTATCTGGGTGCAAATCATCACACTGTCCACCAGGCAGGAGAAACATGTCACGAGGGCTTAATTTGGGGGGTGGGGAGACTTGCCAGGTGCCTTCTGTTATTGCCCTTCAGTGGTGCCAGTAGTAGGCATGGGGGTAGTTTTGGTGGGAGGGTGGATAGAGGGTTTGGGGATTTGCCATGACCTCTCTGTTAGAGGAGAGATACATGCTGGGGGGGAGGGTACTCTCCTCGGTGAGAGATGGGAGGGTACTTGAGGGGAGGGTACTCTTATGTGAAAGGCAAGGGAGGGCAGTGGTGGGGCCTTCTCTAGGTGAGAGACGGGAGACTGGGGAGTGGGTGGGATGGGATGGTTGGGATTTCTCTAATGTTTGCTTTATATGTATTTTTTTCATTATTGTAAAGGGGAGGGGGCTTCAAGTGAGGGTTGGAGGGATGGGATGGTTGGGTTTGGGGAGGGGTTTAATTGATATGTATTTTGTTATAATGTTGGTTTTGAATTGCCGTAAGCCACCCTGAGCCATTTCTCGGAGTAGGGTGGGGTATAAATTGAAATAATAATACTAATTAAAAATGTGCAACAGGCCCAAAATGGCATGCCTCCTCATAAGCAGTAGCAGGGTAGTGTCTACTGTGTTACTGACACCAAGAGCCAAATTCGGGCAGGGGCTGAGCACCTGCCGTTTCCAGTTTCCACTGACCATGCTAAGCACACGCAGCAATTTAGGCTGCAGGGCATTTGCTTTCACATCCAGTGTGAGGTGAGGAAGTCAGTTGTGCGACTATGAAAACCACAGCTGCCGGCCTCGGTTTTTTTTTATCCTGAGCGCTGAGTGAGTGAGGGAATGTTTTCAGGCTCCATGTTATCTTTCTCACACTGGTGTCACAGGGGGAATAAAAACAAAACACGGAGCAGAATTTATTTCTGGTGAACGGAAATTTCATATTGAGGCTTACTGGCGTCCTGTGCCTCTTTAAATCAAGTAATAAAAAGCTGCTCTGAATTACGAATTGTATTTACATTTAAAGCCTTTCTATGGTTTGCCTGGCTGGGGGTGGGGCAGCTTTAATATGCCTTAGTAGCAGCACTGTGCCAGTCTTTGCTCTCTATAGCAAAGTAACTGGGGGCTCTTTCACACAAGGCTCATTTAGAGTGGGTAAGGGTACAACCCCACATTCTCAGCGTTGTTTGAAATCCTTATCACGTCCTGTGCTCCTGGATGGATGATCCTTTGTTCTCTGCCACTCAGTGTACAGGGTTTGCTTTCAAGAATCTACCCCGTAGCGAGTAGCAATGATGTTGCACAATGTGATTAACCCAGAGTGGTGGGAGCAGAGATGTAAGGACCCAGGTCTTGAAGCTGAGGCTCCAAGGGTTCGGAAGCAGTGCTTTGCTCCGCACCACCACTGCTACTCTGTGGTTCAACCCAAACCTTGCCTTGTGGGCCCTCCTCAACTCCAGCCTTTGCCACGCCCTCAGCTGCCTGATTGGCTGCCTGCCAGCCTATAAGGCTGGCTGGCAGCAGCAAGAAGCTGGTTGGAGCAACGCATTGCACTTCCAGTTCCTATGGCCTTCCTTGCCGCTAGCTCTTTGTTCTGGACCTGATTTGAACCCCTTGGAACTTTGCTTTGGCAGGGTCAGACCGGGGCACACCGTTTAAACATGCACCCAACCAGTGAGCCCTCTCCCCGACAGGGGAACAGAACAGATGCATGGCTGAGCAGCCCCGCCCCCACCGTGCCTCCAACACCGCCACCACCATGACAGGTAGCAATGGAAGCAAATCACCGACAGCCATGGCTGCCCATCATGGCAGCCCCTGATCCTCGGCAGGGGGTGGGGTCATGAACAGACATTTGGGCCTGCTATGACCTGTCTGGGTAGCCTTTGGCCCAGGCTGTGAGCCCAGAGTCATCCAGAGGACCACATCCAGTCCAGCCGCCTATCAAGGTCAGGGCAGCAGCAGGCCTGCATCTGGTGGCCCAGTTACAAACATGACAGGGAGTCTCTGGCCCAGGTGGGCCCTATATATAGCAGTCCCCTGTCATGTTTATTATCACCCTGTGACCTGACCCTACACCTGTCCCAGACCTGATCCTGTAAATATGTATGGGACCAAGGAACCTGACTAGAGAGTTCTGAAGCAGGGACATTGTGCCCAGCTCCATGCTGCTTTCAGAACATCGCTTGCAGGGACATCACAAGGGCATTCTCCCATGTTCTTTGGATGGTGTGAAATACTACAAGAAAGTAGGTAGGGGCAGAGCTAGTGAAATGCAGGGGAATCAGCAGCTGCATGAATGTGTTGCTACAGAGCAAGACAAACACAGATGAAGGGAACATATGGTGAATTTGCAAGAGGGAAGGGTGTTGTGTGAATGAGGCCTAACTGTGAAGTAATTCTCTCTCTGCTCTGCTCATGTTCCAGTAGTCCATCTACCCATGCCAGTCCAGCAATCACGGGAAGAGCAACTGCTGGTGAACAAAACACAAAAACAAACCTAGAAAAATTGTGATTAAAAGATAGCATACCCCAAATTGTCCCCTCTAAGGTCCTCAAGGGTGACTTGAAAGTGTTGCCAAATGAAAGCGGATTTTGATTCCTATGGTCCTTTTCAAACGAGATTCACCCATGCGTGTCCACACATGTCCACTGCATGGGCATGCATGGATGTGTCTTGCTTGCATAGTCGTGGGTGGATGTGCGTCCGCACTCCCACATACCACGTATCCCCACCCACCTCTATGGGGAGAGGCCGAATGAAGGAACCAGCGAAAATGCCAGTTGCTCTGTGCAGGGGAAGGGTGTGGGGGATGCACCCTCCACCCCACCCCCCACCGCCCTTGCAGCAGCACATCTCCGCACCGCACCCCCCAGCCGCGGACTGTTTGAAAAGGGCCTATGTTAGCAAGGTGTTGGATCTGAAACACATAGTTGGTATATTTGTATCTGTTTAAACTAAGTTAATACAAAGCAGAGTTCACACTCCATTTTGTTTGTGCTTCTAAATATTTATTTTGGTTATTTCATATTTATTTATTAGCTTGTTTATCATTTCATTTGTTCAATATTTAAATTTCTTTAATATTTATATATTCAATACTTTGCTCTCTTTGTCAAGAACATTTAGCAAGAAATACTGAATAAATATAATAAAATACGGATAGTTTAGCGGAAGAGGAGAATGCTGTGGACATAATGTATCTTGTCTTCATCAAAGTATTTGACAAAGTTCCACATGAGATCCTCGTTGACAATCTCGTAAAGTGTGGGCTGGAAGACACTACAACAAGGTAGATTCACAGCTGGTTGAAGAACCATACTGAAAGAATGATCATCGGTAGCTCATCATACTAGAAAGAGTTATAAAGTTGGATCCTGTAGGGCTGTATCCTCCTGGGTCTGGTACTATTGACAACTTGGATGGAGTGCAGGGAATACTTATCAAGTTTGCAGGTGATACAAAACTTGGAGGGGTAGCTAACACCTTGGAAGATAGGTTGGGGAACTGGGCTAAAATTAACAAAATGAAATTCATCAGAGATAAGTGTAAAGTTCTACATTTAGGGAAGAAAAACCAAACACACAAGTATAAGATGGGGGGTAGCTGGCTTGGCAGCAGCACATATAAAAAGTAGGGGTGGGACTACCGAATGATCCGGTATCCGATACTGCCGGTTTTTGGGTGTACCGGCAGTATCGGATTACCCCGGTAATCGGGGGAATTTACCGGATTCCCCGTGCCGGATTTTTTTACATTGCGGCCATTCAAATGAATGGCCGCAATGTAAAAAAAACACAGAAAAAAAGCAAACACTTTCCCTCCCCCGTCCAGGCTGTGCGGGTGGAAGGGGAGACACCCCCCACCCACCCTGCCCAGCCTGGATTTAAAAAAAAAAAAAAAATCCCTAAGTCCCTGAGCTCCGGGCCACCGCCGGCGACCCAGAGCCCACACCAGCAGCATGTAAGTGTACCGGTACTGTTGATCCCTGGGGTGGGGGGTGGTTTAACACACCCACCCACCCCAGGGATCACCCTACCTCACCCACCCAGGGATCACCCTACCTTGGCTTCAGCTCCGGGCGGCGGCGGCAGCAGTCCAGCAGCCGGCTTCAGCACACTAGTGACGCATACTAGGCTTTCCGGGGAACCTCATTTTAAGGATGTGGACAAGTTGGAGTGGGTTCAGAGTAGGGCAACCAAGATTATAATGGAAAGTAAGTTTTATGAGGAAAGGCTGAATTAAGTGGTTATGTTTAGGGTAGGAAGAATGGGATTAAGGGGAGACGTGACAGTGGCCTTCAAATATTTAAAGGGTTACTACAAAGAAATTAGCGAAGGTGCTGTCCTTCATTCGTTACTGCAGTGGTCAAGTGTAGCAGGTATGGGCTTGCCAGGATAAGTGCTTACAGGATCAGTACCATATCACATAGTCACTCTTGGGAATTAGCATAAATTGTTTATTCACAGACATAACATAGGCTCTTCTCTAGGCCGGGCTCCAAGCCTCTGGCCAGTCGCACACAGTCCATGATACACTCACTCTCAAGCCTCTGGTCCCTCTGTCTTGGGCTTAGGGTGGCCAGATATGCAAATTTTAGAGGACACATGAGAAATACAGGTTGCAGGGCTGCACTGAAGCCAATGCAGCCCTACAACCTGTAATTCTCATAAGTGTCCTCTAAAATGTGCATACCTGGCCACCCTACTTGGGCTCTAGGCTTCTCAACAAGCCTTCCTTGTTCAAGCTTCTCCTGCTTGGTTCTCAGGTTCCTCAGCCGTCTCCTCAAGCCTCAGTTCCAACAGCAATGTTGCCTCTTCAGGCTCCAGACAGCTTCTGACAGCGATGTGCTCCACTCGGGTTCCAGGCTGCTTCTTCTCAGCCTTCAGGTTCACCTCAGGCCTCAGCACTCTGTGAGGTCGGGATGGGAATCTCACCCACTCCTGAGTCGCTAGGCGGAAGGAGCGGAGCTCCTGTTAAGGTCCCTCAGGGTCTTATAGAGGCTGATGAGCGTAACCCTAGCCAAAGATCATCATTGGGAGCGGTACCAGGTGCAGTGCCTTTCTCTCTCACGCAGCAGAACACAATCACCCTCAACTCCTGTACCTATACTCTCAGGGAGGAGGTGCAATGATGAGGAAAAGGGGGACGGCGTGCGCCCAGGAACAAGGGCTCGGGATAGGAACACACACGCACACAAGCAGGGGCCAGGTGGTGAAACACACAATCCCCAGCAGTTGACCCAGTTCCCCTTCCCCCCTCTGACCCACCACCAAACAATATCACCCACACCAAGCACTCTCCCACTCGCTCTCACACTCACTCCAACATTTGCACAAGCACTCACACCACCACACACCCTTCTCTCGCAACTCTACTCACAGTACCCTCACACATGATCCACAGCAACACTACCCATGCCAGGGCCAGTCTCTCAGGTAGAAGCTCTGATTACTGGCAAGGATGGAAGAGCTAAGCTGCCCTTATGTACTCAGAAGCCACCCACGCAGGCGCTCTGAGTGCGGGAGTGGAGCCGGCAGCATGGCCCTGCCCCTGCAAGCAGAGACACACACACACACACACCCGGCTCCTGTGATGGTGCTGCGCCACCCACATCTGCTGCCGTGGAAACGAGGACGCGAGGCAACACCAGCACCAGCGGGGTGCAGGGAGGCCGCAGGGGCTCCTCCCACAGCCCCCTCCCTGGTACACCAAGAGCTAGCCAAGCCCTGACACACTCTGACAGAGATGTTGCCTCTTCAGGCTCCAGATGACTTCTGTTCTTCTGCGTCCAGCTTCCTGGCTTTATACCCGAGTGGGCGTGGCTTCAGCTCCCCTCTAGCCTTCTTAAAGGTACAGCAGCCCTAACGTGCTGCTCCCTGCCACATCAAGACTAGATGCTCAAGGCTCCGTAAAGGGCAAAATTATGTTAGAAACGGGCATGATGGCCCCTATGCCTCACCCACTTTATGATGTGGCTCCGGAGATGCATAGGCGCCCGTTGGATTTTTCAGCAGTGACCCATGAGTGGGTGCAGTGTGGTTCACGGGAGTGCACATCCTCCGCTCCTCCTTCAGACGTGTGGTCGGATGAGTGGCTCCTGAGTGGCCATGTGTGGACATCCTTTGTTCTGTTCCCCCTAGGTTTCCTCCCAGAAACCACCACCAAGGGGGAAAAGTGGTAACCCTAACATGGAGGCAGGAGCAGAGTGAACACACAGGCCAGAATCAGACAGGAACAGGAAGTGAGCATGTTGTCCCGCCCGCCTTTATGTGGGCCAATCAGAATGCTGGGATGGGGTGGGGGTAGACCCAAGCACAGAGGGCCCACCCTACAAGGAAAGATTCATGGTGATGCTGGCCACCACCCCAGAGTTCCAGAGGCATAGGTTCAAAGCCCAGTTTGGCAGAGGTGCTAATGGGGTTATCGGTCTTGGGATGCACTTGAGCTGGATGCAAGATAAACCAAGGAAAGTGGAGAACAGAAAGAGAAGTTGCTGCCTTGTAGGCAGCCAGCATGAAGTAAACTGACCAAATTAGAGGCCTGACAGGTAGGGCTGAGGACACGCTAGCCCTGTCACTGTGATTGTAAAGCCCGAAAGCTACAGCCTTGTTCTCGACCTTCCTCAGGGAGGGTTGCTACCTATGTATATTTTTCCAGGCCACTTATGAAAAATGCATGTTGCAGGGCCTGTATTGGTGCCATAGGTGCCAATGCAGGCCCTGCAGCATGTATTTTTCATAAGTGGCCTTGAAAAATATACATAGGTGGCAACCCTATCCTCAGGGGCACTGCCCGGAGATTTTCTGCTGGCATGGTGGTATACAAATATTTTACTATTTATTTATCTTGATTTATAACCTGCCGTTCCTTGAAAGTTCATGGCAGCTAAAGCATGCATACAAAAACATGCATAAAATAAAGCTGATTTAAAAACCCAAACTGTATAAAAATATAAAAATATAAAAATGTACACTTAAATACAGCATCGTGGACCATATCCCCATTTACCAAGTGCCTGGCCAAACAAATAGATCATACATTGTCTCCAGAAAATTCTCAAGCTTGGGCTATGGCAAACCTCTGAAGGAAGAGAGTTCCACAACTGTGGGCATTTTTAGACACGTTTTCAATCTTCTGGGTTTACAAGTCCACAAGTAAGTTCTGGATTAATTTTTCACACATGCATTGCCCTGAGGCAGTTCCTGGATGCATTCTCCACACAAACACTGCCCTGAGACAGCCTAAAGTAGCCGCAGCTGTAGACGTGACAGGCTGCCATGGAAACCAAGTGACCACAGCCACCTGGAGCAAAGCAGTTTACCAGGAGAACGTTTTACACACAAATGTTCTGGGAGAAGTTTCACACAGAAGTTCAGAGATCTGGATGTTTAAGATCTGGGTGAGTGATTCAGACACACAGAAAGTTCTGGATGTTACAGCAAATGTGTGTCTAAAAACACCCTGTGATGCAGCCACTGAGAATGCCTCTCTGCGTGCTCATGACATATGGATCTGGTGCAGTGATTGAACTTGCAAGTCCTCAGCTGTCAAAATAATTTGAAGCTATTGGTCGTGATCTTCAGCTGGTGTAACTCACCACAGATACGCTGCAGTCAATGGAGCACATTTATCACACACTGGATGCAAGTAGTTTTTCATTAGTTTTATTAGCTATTTAGAGGTTCTCCTCTGGGGCCAGTACAGCAATACATCTGTGTCAATCCTCCTGGCCCCCTTCTTCCAGGGGTTCCTAACCTCAGCAGTGCAGTTTGTTCAAGAAAGAGACTTGGCATAGAGTCCCAGCTCGGGACTGAGAGCCCATTTAAAATAAATTAGATCTGTGAGGTTTTTTAAGTGTTACGAGATTAATAAAAAAAAATGGCTGCAATTTATAACCTAACGTTTGGCAAGTTGTGAGTTCTTACCAGCAATGACCTATGGACTTGAAGCCTGGGAATGGAATACAAAAACGACATAGAAACTTCCAGCTGCACAAAGCAGCATGGAAAGATACGTGCCTGGGAATAAGGCAGGCAAATCCCATTTGGGGCTGCATGAGCAGAAACGTTGTGTCCAAGACACGGGAGGTAACAGTGCCACCGGTGAAGCCTCGCCTGGAGTACTGCGTCCAGTTTCGGGCACCACATGTCAAGAAGGATGTCGACAAACTGGAGAGAATTCAAAGGGAGAGTAACAAAGATGGCAGAGGGACTGGAATGCAAGTCATACAGGAACTGCCTGACAGAACTGGGGAGGATTAGTTTAGAGAAATGAAGAGTGAGGGGAGGGACATGTTGGCAGTTTCCAACATCCAATAGGTGTTAACCACAAAAAATATGGAGGACAGTTGTCCCCCACAGCCACAGAAGACAGAACAAGAGGGAATAGACTTAATTTGCTGCAAGGCAGATTTTTGTTAAATATCAGGAAAAACCTTCCAACCATAAGAGTTGTTGGGCAATGGAATAGGTTGGCTAGGAAAGTTCTGGATTTTCCTTCACTGGATATTTTCAAACCCTGGCTAAACAAGCATCTATCTTATCTGTCATGCTGTAGGTAGATGGTATCCTGCCTCCTTGGGTCAGGGGGTTCACAGAATCATGGAATGTTAGGGTTGGAAGGGAACGCCGGCATCAATAAGATGACATGGAGTAGATAACCCACGAGGTCCTTTCCAATTCCACCGCTATGATTCTATAAATAGAGGTTACTTACCAGTAACTCTGTTCTTCGAGATAGCTCCGGGTATTCTCACTCTTGGGGATTTCAGTTCCGGCTTGCAGGCATCAGAGACCTTGTTGTCAGCAGTATCCAGGCAGAAACCTGGAAAAATCTAGAACATAGTGAGGGCTCCACCCCTCCATACCCCCTCCAATCCCGTGAAAAACGCGGGATCAAAGTCTCGCGAGAACGGCATCCCATAAATAGGGGGAGGAGTCCTCACCGCCTCAGTTCCTTCCAACCCAGTCCCGGAAGACAACTTGAAAGGTACATCCAAGACTGAGGGGAAGACAGGCAGGTCGTGAGAATACGCGGAGCTCTCTCAAAGAAGAGACTTACTGGTAAGTAACCTCTATTTCTTCTTCGAGGATCTCCACGATTCTCACTCTTGGGAGAGTGAGTAGCAGTTTATGGCACCTACCTCAAGGTGGTGGGAGTCGAGGATGTTAGTCAAGTAGTGACTGAAGAACTGCTCTACCCACTAGGGTATCCGACCTAGCTGCCAAATCCAGTGCATAGTGATGGGGAAACATATGGATTGATGACCACGTGGTAGCCTTGCAAATATCGACGCTCAGCACCCTTTGAAGATTAGCGATGGTGGCGGCTACAGCTCTAGTAGAATGTGCTCGGAGTCTGGCTGGTGGTATTAGTCCGGCTTGAGTATAGCACTTGTGAATACACAGGAAGATCCACTTGGAGAGCCTTTGGGAGGTCACTTTAACTCCAATTTTCTGCCCACCATAAGAAATAAAAAGCGAGTCCGAAACACTGACCTGTCTGGTACGGTCAATATAAAATGGCAATGCTCTTTTAATATCCAGTGAATGCAGTGACCGTTCCAAGCGTGAGGCATGTGGCTTAGGGGGAAAAACTGCTAGTGATATAGTCTGATTTAAGTGGAAAGGGGAGGCTACCTTAGGAGTGAAGGACGGATTGGTCCTGAGGTCAACCTTGTCGTTAGAGAAGCGAAGATACGGAGGGGAGGCCCTTAAAGCTGTCAACTCGCTTACCCTACGAGCTGATGTAATGGCCACCAAAAAAGCCATCTTAATGGAGAGGTTCTCCATAGAAGACGAGGTCATGGGTTCAAAGGGACGTTCCATGAGTTTTGCGAGGACAAGATTCAAGTCCCATTGAGGAGCTGGTTGTGTCATGGGAGGGAAAGAATTTACGAGGCCTTTCCAAAAGGATCTCATGAAAGGATGAGAAAAAAGACTGTCTGTACCTTCAGGTTCTAGGTGAGATGAGAGGGCAGCAAGGTGCACTTTCAGAGAGGAAATTGACAATCCGGATGTTTGAAGGTGTAAGAGATATTCAAAAATATTATTCATGTTGAGGGAAGGTACAGAAGCGAGTCCATTTAGCCTTATAGCACACCCTAGCAGATGGACGGCAGGAGTTGATGAGAATAGCTAACACCACAGGAGAGACTCCATCCATCAGGGAGGGATTAGCCAGGCGCAAAGATGGAGCGTGCATAGGTCGTGATGGAAAACGGTCCCTTGATGAAGTGACAGGAGGTTGTGTCGTAGGGGTAGGACTCAGATCTGGGAGGCCAGCTCCATCATGGTCTGAAACCAAATTTGCCTGGGCCAAAAGGAAGCTATTAGTATGATGTGGGCATGATCTAATCTTATCTTGCAAGCAACTTTGTGCAGAAGAGGTATGGGGGGAGATACATAGAGAAAGTCCCCACTCCAGGAGATTGCGAGGGCGTCGGAGATTGATCCCGACGCCATGCCTGCACGGCTGCAAAACATTGGAAGTTTGGTATTTTCTGCAGTAGCGAAGAGGTTGATGGACGGGGTACCCCAGTCCCAAAAGACATGATACAGTATGCCACTGTATAGGGCCCATTCGTGTTGGTCCGATGTTTGGCGGCTGAGCAGGTCCGCCAGAAAATTTTGCTGCCCTGCGAGATGAATGGCTTGGAGGTGGATATTGTGGCTGACGCTCCAGTGCCATATAGTCTCTGCCTCGCAGGAGAGGCGAGTAGATCAGGCTCCCCCTTGTTTGTTCAGGTACCACATCATGGTAGTATTGTCTGTGACAATCAGTATGTTTTTGCCCTTTGTGTGTGAAAACAGGGCCTTGAGTGCGTAACAAACTGCTCTGAGTTCTAGCAGATTGATGTGAAGGCTCTTGTTGTCATGAGGCCAGAGGCCTTGGACCGTGTACTGGTCCATGTAAGCTCCACATCCCGTTAGGGAGGCATCTGTTGTGACAGTGGCATTGGGAACTGGAGCTTCAAAGTGGGTGCCTCATAAAGCGTGAGTACGATCCATCCACCAGAGGAGGTTGAGATAGAGCCTGTGTGGAAGAGTTATTTTCATGGTAAGTGGATGAAGGGCCAGGCAGTATACGCCCTTGAGCCACTGCTGCATGGGTCACATATGCAGGCATGCAAGTGGAGTCACTGTTGCGGTGGCGGGCCGGCGGCCAACAAGCCCTGTAGACGTAGAAAGAAATGGACTAATCGGGTGTTCCGTGTTGCTAGAGACTCTATTGTCCTCTTTATGGTGCAGAACCTGTCTAGTGGGAGGTAAGCTCTCGATCAAGTAGTGTCCAAGAGGGCCCCAATGAACTGTAGGCACCTTGTTGGTTGAAGGTGGGATTTCTGCATATTGATGAGGAATCCGAGATCCTGTAATAAGGTCACTGTGACCTGGACATGAGCCAACAGCATGTCTTTGGTAGAAGCTGCTAGAAGCCAGTCGTCGAGGTAGGGAAATACTTTTATTCTCAGGTATGCGGCGACGACTGCACACACTTTGTGAAGACCCTCAGAGCCGAACAGGGAGGACAGTATATTGATAATGGAGATTGCCTACAACAAATCGTAAGTAGCGCTGGTGCGACGGTAGAATAGATATGTGGAAATAAGCATCCTTGGGATCAAGGGAGGATAGCCAGTCTCCATGTCATAATCCCAAAAGAATATGGGGAAGGGAGGTCATGCGAAACTTATTATGCTTGACAAAGTTATTGAGGGCCCAAAGATCCAAAATAGGCCTAAAGGTTTCGTTCTTTTTGGGAACCACAAAGAACTTTGGGTAAAACCCTGTGGTCCGCTTAGTGAAGGGTACCTCCTCGATGACGCCCTTAAGCAAAAGCTTTTGAGCCTCCAATAGTATTTGACTTGAGTGGGGGAACCCCCGAAGGGGGGCGGGAAGGGGGAGGGAGAGCACGGAATTGGATAGCATATCCAAATTGGATTATTTCCAAAACCCAGGAATAGGAAGTAATGGATGCCCAAAGGTGAAGAAGGGGCAGGAGACGGTTATTAAAAGAGGGGAGAAGCTCTTTTTCTCCCTTGATCTCAGAGATGTTAAAAACGAGACTTGGAGGGTTGGCCAGAGGACGAGTTAGAGGAAGGCCTCCCTCTGCCCTCTTGCGAGGTTGTGGAGCAGTGGTCTGGGCCTGACCGTAGTTGGGGGAGAAACGCCTTCCAGTTTGGAAAGAGTAGGATTGGCATTGTCTAGGGGCATAGGTATAAGGTGCCGAGGAAGGGTAGAACTTTTTTTTCGCTGTTCTAATAATCCCAGTAGACCTGGCCGTTTGGCAAGTCTCTTTTATCTTTTTCAGAGTCTCATCAGTAGATGAAGAGAACAGGCCTTCGCAATCGAAAGGAAGGTCTTCAATCCTAGTCTTGTTTTCAGAGGTTAAGGCAGTCGAGCGCAACCAAGCATGCCTTTGGAACATGATCGCAGATGCCATCCCTCTGATGTTGGAATCAGTGACATGCATATTCGCGGTCAACTGAAATTGAGCAATCTGCATCCCCTCCTTCTGAATAGAGGCAATTTGGTTAGGATCAGAGGTGTTACTCAATTGGGACCGAAGTCAATGCTGGTACCCACAGAGAGTGGACGCATAGTTGGCTGCTCTCAGACACAGCGTCTTGGATGAGAAAATTTTTCAGCCTAATAAGTCCAAACATCTACCCTCCTTGTCTGAGGGTGAGGTGTGACTGCCTCCTGCTCGTGGTTTAATGGAGGCTGCAGTAATCACCAAAGAATTTGGGGGTGGATGTTTAAAGAAAATAGCAGCCCCTTCCTTAGGTATGGAATATAGTGAGTCCGCCAACTTGTTAATAGGGACAGCCGATGCTAGTTTAGTCCACGCATGGGTGGATGGTTCCATCAGCTGCTCAAGCATGGGAAGCATTATATGGCTAGACTCTCCTGAGCCCAGGATCTGAAAACAGGGCCTGATTGGGTTTTGTTAACCACCCTGGTGGGTAACTTTGTTAGGGCAGAGGCTAATCTTTTTAACATAGCCTAAAAGCTTTAGTGTCCTCAGTCGCCAGGGTCAAGTTGGGATCAGTGACCGTATCAGGAGGGGGTGGAGAGATAGTCTCATCATCCTCTAAAATGGGTGAGGATAAGGAGGAAGATGAGGATGCAGATCTCCCCGATGATAGTTCAAGAGCAGGTCCGGTAATCCCCGTATCGGAGGGAGCAGAAGCTGGGTTTCCGATAAGGTCCCCAAGGAAAGAGGCTCCAAGGGGTTGGGCCAACCTGAGTTCCTGCGTCTGCTGCGGAGCGGACGGTGGTGCTGTGGTAGCCGAACGGGGCTGGTGGCTGGTAGGTCGGTGCCGAATGATGCGTTTGGCGGTAGGATGCATCCTCTAGCTGAGCGAAATGTGCTCGAGAGGGGTAAGTAGGAGATCGGCTTCGAGAATGGGATCAGTACCGAGAGCTGTACTGGTACCAACGGTACCGGGAGTCCTCATACATGGAGCAACAGGAGCAGGGCGAACGTGATCGCTGGTCTCTATGGTACCTCATGGAAGGTGCAAACGTTTTGGCATGGTACTCCTGCATGGATCTGCAATCATCCTGCAGTGTGTGGAACCGAGCGGACGTAGATCGGAACCCGTGCTGGCTGTGTCTGGCCTGGGCTGGAGAGCAAGTATCCCTACTCCCTTTCTGGTGTAGCTGCGAAGGCAGTTAATCTTGTACAGGCTGTGAGATCTCTATTGGTACCCCAGGATCCGCTGGTGACTGTACCGGCAGAGAGCGCTCCGGTAGAGCTGACAGAGACTGCGCCAGCAAAACACATTCCTGTTGCTCCACAGAGTGGGTAGCACCGGTCCTGGTGGTACCCTTGCTCCTCTTCTTCTTCTTTTTCTCCTCGGTGGCACCGGCAGTACCGCGGTGAGAGGCGCTCTTGGAGCATGAGGAATCGTGGCTGATGGCCCGTTCCAGAACAGGAGTCTCAATGGTACCGGAGACTGCTACTGGTACCGTCGGTGCCGGAGCCACTGGTTCTGCCATGGTGGACGTTTGGGAGTGCCAGGTGGGGAGCCAGAGAGGCCCCTCTTCACCATCCTCGAGTGCCCTTTGGGTGAGAATGTCTTTTAGGTGGAGGGCTCTTGCTCTTTTCATTCCTGTAGATAGAACTGAGCAAGCCTTGCACGTCTGGACGTTGTGAGCCTCCCCAACACAAGCCAAACACTGATCATGCTGGTCACTCACCGAGAGTGTAGCAGGGCACGAACAGCAGTGCTTGAACCCCGCTTGTTTGGGCATAGCCCGTGGACGAACCCCACGGGAAGCGATATGGCACTCAGACACTCTTCGTGGATCTTCAGTAAGTAGTTTTTTAAAAAAAAATTAGAAAGCTACTGACAGGCACTGAGAAGCGCAAAGGTCTTCCAACGTGATGCGGTTGGAAGGAACTGAGGCGGTGAGGGCTCCTCCCCCTATTTATAGGATCCCGTTCTCGCGAGACTTTGATCCTGCATTTTTCACGGGATGGGAGGGGGTATGGAGGGGTGGAGCCCTCACTATGTTCTAGATTTTTTCAGGTTTCTGCCTGGATACTGCTGACAACAAGGTCTCCGATGCCTGCAAGCAGGAAGTGAAATCTCCAAGAGTGAGAATCGCGGAGATCCTTGAAGAACTGTTAGGGATAGGAAAAGGAATGAACAGATGTAGTCTCAAACCAATGTGTGGGGATAACATTATAAGGGCAAAGAAACTGCAGTGGCAATGACTATTCAGCAACAAGAATGGATCAAAGAAATCCTTTATCTGGATCCCAAGGGACAGAGGAAGGCCAGCGTCAGACCAACTACCAGATGGATGAAGTTTGTAGGTGATCAATGACAAGGAAAGGCTAAAAAAAAGTGGGAATTTATAAGGGCAGCCTTCGTCCAGCAGTGGATTGAAGTAAGCTGTTGTCAGGCCTTGCACCTGATCTGGAAGCCAGGAGATAGTAAGAGAGGCATCAAAACAACACGGCTGGCGCAGCACTGTGGTCCAGAAAGGTGCCAGGAACCTATGGACAAGAGACAGTCCAGAGCTGGAGGCGGGGAGGGGATCAGGTATGGGCTGAGACAAAGCAGGAGAGCAAGGTGTGGAGACGTAGCCGGGCAAGGTAGCAGAAAGGACTTGGAGACTGGCATATAAAACATTAGAACCATTCCCAGATGACGGCTGGGGGGTTGTGCCACCCTTTTGGATCCCAGGAATCCCCACAACCCTGAGACGTTCACAAGCCTGGCCTCCAAGAGGCTGCCCACAGATGGGTACCACCCTGGACAAAGGGTGTAATGGACAGCAGCTCCACTTTTGCCTGCGCCAGTCAACTTCACCCCCAGGATATTCCGAAGTGCCGCCTGAGGGGCTGCCCTGGAGCAGTTGCAGCCCAGCAGTCGCTCTTCATTTGAAGACTGACTGCTGGACTGTGGCTGCTCCAGAATATCCCAGAGCGCACTGTGGCAGAGTGATGCCACAAGATGGCACCTGCCATATAATTAGACTGAGTTAAAATGGCTGCCACAGGAAGTGGCTGAGTTGGGGGCATGGCATGGAGTATAAAAAGAGAACAGCCCAGGCAGACGAGGCAGTCTGCTCCTGACCAGTAAGGAGTAAACATTTCTGCCAGTGGCTGACTGGAAGGATGTTAACCGAGAGGGCCTGAAGGAAGGAGTCTGATGCGAAGAAGTGAGAGCCTGTGTGTGAGTTAGCAAAGAGCTCGCCTGGGACTGTGTTTGGCTGGCTAGGCCTATGTTATGGACTTGGACTGTAGACTTGCCCAGCAGTTCTTACAGCTAGCACTTTTTTTTCAAAATATTTAACCAAAATCTCCCTTGCTGCAATTTAAGCCCATTTCCTCTTGTTCTGTCTATGGTGACTGCAGAGAACAAAGCATTCACCATCTTTTTTGTGGCATCCTTATCGTTATTTGAAAATGGCTACCATGTCCCCTCTTGGGCTTGTTTTCTCTATGATAACCATGCCCAATACTTTCAGCCTCTCCTCATGTAGCTCCTCGACGCCCTTTCTTATCACCTTAGTTGCCTTATCACCTTATCACCTTGAATCTTCTCTAACTCATTTCCATCCATCTTTAAGTGAACACAATACTCCAGATGATGTCTCACCAGCGCCAAGTAAAGGTTCACCACCTGTGAGATGCCGGCTCACGGTGTTTCTCCAGCAGAAGCCCATTTGCTTGAGTTATTGTGGAGCAGGGGAGTGATGCCCTGGTGCTGAAATACAGCAAAGCAAATAGCACATTAACACTGTGTTGCTGGAATACATCAGAGCAGTTGCGCACTGCGGTGCTATATTACTTACTACATGTCAACTCCGTAAGGGTGCTCATTGTAGTTCGGCAAGTGCCTGCCGAGGTGTGAGAGACGCCTTCCTGGCCGAGCTTGACATTTCTGCAGTTCTATCTACATTCCTTCCAATCAACACAATGTTTGCGCTAGCATGAGGTCACAACTGGGAGCTGGGCAAAACTTTCAAGCAGAGCAAAACTCTCAACAAGACAAAACTCGCCTGTCCTGTGGACATCTGGGAAATCTCACCAGGCTGGGAGCTAAAGGTCCATCAGATCTGTGCGTTAAATCTTTTTTGTTGTTTCTTTTTCTAAAATCATGGCAGTTAAATTCCATTCTAATAGCCCATAGCCTTGCAATGCTGAAATTTGCAGGTCATAGTAATTTGTGTCAAAAATTGTCGTGTTTGGTGAGACGGCCCGACAGCAGAGGTTCCCAAACTAGGAATGGAGACCATCAAGTTGGGGCCACAATCTTACCTGACATTTCATAAATTTTGCGAGTCTCCAGTCTGAGGCCATAGAGCTATACTTAAGTCTCCCGAGCTGCATTGCAGGAGGGGGCGGGATAAAAATCTATAAAATAAATAAATAAATAAATAAATAAATAAAGTAGACCAAAAGCTTGGGAACCACAGAGACCTGTGTTTACCACACCCAAAACAATCCTAAATTCTGCAAGTTCAGTGCCAACAAAAACTTTGCATAATCGATCTGATTTTCATAATTATTTACACTTCATAATAGGCAAATATGCTTTACAGCTTGCACTTGCAAAAGTTTGTGTTTTACATAAAACACAAGGCATCCCACAAAAGATAAATAAAATGGATATTTGCATTACATTTAAATATGAAAAGAAAGAAAGAATACCTACCTTGAAATACACACAGCAAGAGAGGATAAAATGCTGCCAAAAAAATTAAAACCTAAAATCACATGCCTCAGAAAAAAGGAAAAGGAACTTCCACAGACCCAAGTACATGGATTTCAATAAAGACAAAGAAAGCACCACAAGATTCCCCAGACTCTGTGTCGAACCCAGTGTTACAGTCCTGCCTCCCTAACCAAAACTCAGGACCTCAAGACCCCCAGTCACAATTCCCAACTGGTAGCAATTCTCACCTGATTCCCAGAGCCCCCAGGCTTTTATCCCACTTGAAACTCAACCAATTCCAATTCCCAATTGCTCCCAGTCTCAGAATTCCACTTCCAGGAGCCTTAGGCCCTTTTTAAATAGGCTGTGACTGCGGGGGGGGGGGGGGCAGGGCGGTCTATGGGCACACCGCTACGAGGGCAGTGTGGGGAGGCACGTTCACATGGGTGCACACACACACCTGCATCCCTCTGCACGGAGCAACCGGCATTTTCGCCTGTTGCTCCATACAGGGGCAGTGGGTGGCGGTGCATGCGCAGAAGCACACACGCCCAACCACTCGCCATCACTTTCGAAAGGGACACACCCACTCATGTCCACTGCACGGGCATGAGTGGGTGTGTCGCGTGTAAAAAGGGCCTTATTCACCAAGATCTGGTCCCTCGGGGACTCAGGATAGAGTTCAGGCTCCCTCACAGTTTGCAGTTGTGGCAGCAGGCCCAGGCTGGGTTCAAGCAACAAGGTGGAGTCTGAGCCATGATGTAAAGAGCCGCCCCCAGCTCCCACTCATCTTCACCTTGATTTTAGCTTATCACCACAAGGACTGGTTCATTCCCGTGAGGACTGGCTGATTCCATAAGAAACATGACAAATTGCAGCAATGCAGTAAACATGGCTCCTTGCCTGTGGTGTAAAAGATTGGTACTCAAATTCTAAATGAATATAAACAAAGACCTTCCACAAGCCTAGGCCCAGGATTCAATGCAGTTGGGTTAAAGGCTTGTCTACAAAAGAAAACTACACTAATTTTAGGCTGCTTATTTAATTTATTTATTTATTTTAATATACATAATTTATACCCTGCCCCTCCTGCAAAAGCAGCTCGGGGCGGCTAACAATTCATACAAATAGAATATAAAAATACAATAATATAAACGCAATAAATATAAAATAAAGATAAAACATAATAAAACCTTCAATCCAAAGAAAAGAAACACAAACATTGGGCATTTTTACACTAGACACTCTCCACCCACTCCCCACCCCTCTATACATGCTGCAGGGCTGCGGTGTTGCCCTATGGGTGCCCTGTAACATGTATAGTGGGGGTGGGTAGGTATGGGTGGAGAGGGTCTTGTGTGAAAATCCCATACAAAACCCCCACCCTTCACCCATCTCTCTAACTAAAAGTCTGGTGGAACAGTCAGGTCTTGCATTGTCGACAAAAGGAGGAGAGGTCCGGGGCTACACAGGCCTCTGCCGGGAAGGAGTTCCACAGCCTCGGTGCAGCCACCAAGAACCCCCTCCCCATAGTCACCCCCCAAGCTACCCGGGGGACTTCAAGAAAGGCGCTCCTGACGGACAGCAGGGGCCAATCCAGAGCCCGGGGAGTGAGGCGGTCCCGCAGATAGGTAGGGCCTAGGCTGTATATTATGCATAAGACTTTGCTGCAGAGAAGTTAATTGAGGTATCTCCTGCTCAGCAGAATGTATACACAAACAATACACTACTCATTCATTCTCCTTGCAGTGGTATGGGCTGCTCTTCTCAGGCAGTGGAGCATCATAGGATATGTCAGCATATCGGGCTGACTGGCAGCAGAAGGAAGCTAGGCAGAGCAGGGAACTGCTTCCTGTGCCCAGTGCTGAGCAAGATGCTGTTTTTGACCCTGATTCTCTGCCTGTTCCTGTTCTTCAGCCTGTCCAGCTTTCCTCCTGTCCTTGCCTCGGCCCCTGTCCTGTTCTACCGAAGCCTGCCTCTTCACCTGAGCCTGGACCTGAGCCTGCTAGCACTTGCGCGTCCACTCTGGCGTGGGTTCTGACAGTGCGGTAGCCCTATATGGTGTTTTTCTACAAGCTTTGCCCTTCACATAACCAAACTTGGAGCTTCTTCACTATTAATTAGGCAGAACATTTCAAGAACAAACCTTGTTATCCCAGCCAGCCCTATGCAAAATATTCACTGAAGAAGGGGGGGGGGGGGGGAGAGAGAAGGAGGGAAGACCTAATTTCTCTATTTTTATGAAAATTATCTGATATCATTAAAACTCCAAAATGCCATTTTAAAAAATAATAATAAATGATTGCTTGAAAATAAGAAAATTGGTCCCATCAAACAATTCTGCTCCAGCTTGCAAAACTCTAGGCTTTCAAAATGTCTAAGGTCAGCTACTAAGACAGGCATGTGTAATAGTCTGATGACCTGAGGGCCACATGAGGCCACTCCCTTCAGCCCTCGGATGATAAGCAGATGGACTATTGTCTGTAGCCTACAGAGTGCTACTTTCCCTGGAGCCCTGGACAGTCACTGTCGATAACTCTGCAAGGGAGATCCCCCAGGGTGTCCCTATCTGGCATTTGGACAGGAAACTCAAATAGAATCAAATAAAATTTGGGTCAGGAGTCTGAGGCTGCTTGCCAACGTTCAGGGACTAACCTGAGTTAACTCACGTTAGTGAGGTCACATGAAATCCCCACTCATGTGTGTGGGGTTTTAGTGTTATCTTCCAGTTCTCCCATTAAATTGAATAACGAGATACAGTGCTCAAAATCCAGCCCTGTAACACATTATTGAATTTAATGGGAGAACGGGAAAATAACGCTAAAAAGCCGCATGCACATGAGTGGGGATTTCACGTGACGCTGCTAACATGAGTTGTTTCCCCACCCCCCACCTCCCTCAATGTCAGCAAGCACCCCAGGATTCCTCATATGAGGGCAGGATGGATGTGCTGTGCAGCCCAGTGTTGGGCCAACCAATTTATTGCAGTTCACCCAACAATTTAAGTTGAGCACGCCTGTTCTAAAATGATCACATCTTATGAGCAAAAACAGTGGCAAAAACAGTGGCAAAAAAACTCAGCAAAAAAAAGTGCTGAGCACAAAGAATTTGAGCACAAAATTGCCAGAAACAAACAAACAAAAAAAGTCTTTCAAGTTCCAGCCGTAACAAATGCTAACAAATTTTTCACGGCTTCTGAAGTTAATGCAAGGACAGGGCTTTATTCGTCGGGGGTGGGGGACTTGCCAGGGCTTAGCCCCAGCAATTAAATTCAAGGGGGGGGGGCTGAGCCCCAGGAAATGTTCCCAGTAGGAGTGTGCACCTCAAAATGTAAGCGACCAGGAGCCATTAAAGAGTTTTTTAAAATTTTTAACCCACTCCCTCCTGCCAACAGCAGCTTGGAGCAACTCACAACGTATTTCAAGCCATTAAATTTATTCTTAAATAATTAAGAATAAACAATATAATTTATATACATTTATATAAATATAAAAGACATAAGAATAAATATAAATAAATATAAATAAAAATATTTAAAAATCTACATTATAAAATGAACATAAAAGTGGAGCTAAGAAATCTCCCCTCCCCCTTCCCAACCATCACCCTCTCCGAAAGCCCTGGTGGAACAACCAGTTGGAAACGGAAGCCAGAAAACCTGGATCCTTTTTTTTTTTTTTTGGCTTCCATGAATGACTTCCCGTTCGGCCCCCAAGAACGACTGTTCTATACCCAGCTTTCGAGAGGCAAGTTAGTCCAGTGGTTGGGTTGCTAGCTGGAGAACAAGGTTCATTTCCAAGCTCTAAGCCAGGAGATGTGCCTTCTGCGGCAGGGGGTGTGGCTTCCAAGGACAGGTTAGCACCCTGGCAATTTGTCTTTCTACAAATTAAGCTCTATGCAAGGACCACAGTTGCATGGGCTTTTCGTGGGACAGCTTGTGTAACACAGCAGCAGACTCCACCAGATCGAAATACAGCAGAGAGTTCCATTGCCGGGTTGAAAATGTATAAAACGTAGACAAGGCTAACATTTGGAAAGATAATTCCATTTCTCCTTAAAACATTGACACCAATAGCCAAGGATGAAGGGGACGGGGATTGATTGATTTTTGTAATATGAAGGCTGCACCCCTTAAATGGCATGTTGCTTTGGTATTTGGGAGGCAACTTTATCCCCAGCGTTGCAGTGGGGTTAAATTAGTTTGGATGATCTCAAACCTATGTAATCAGACAAGCAGCCCATGCTGGTCTCTTCTGTGACCATGTTAGGTGTTATATGAAGGTCTGATTAAGAGCCTGCAGCAGAGGTCAAGGACTAAAGAACGTTGCTTTGTTTCAGCTAATAACAATGGAGACTGACTGGCTGCCAAATGCCATGCTACCCCTTGTTCTTCTAGCCAATGGTTGTCCAGCAAGAGAGATCTAGTTTCTCCCTGCTTATACAAGAGAGCTATTTTGGCTAGATTAAAGCAGCATCATGTTGCCTGAAGCTACATTGTATATTCTATGGGGTGTTTCAGTCATCTCACAGTCTGTCTTCAGCAAACCCAGACTCTGAGCCTCTTTCCTGTTCTCTTCTTTCCTACTGAGCACCTTAATGTAAGGTTTCCTCCTTGGTCTGGGCCTTCACCCAGAAAGCGCAGGGCCATGTCAGCAATGAGGCTCTCATCCCCTTTTCTGATTTAACTCTGCCCTTACAGCACATCATGACATCACAGGGATCTGTAGGGGTGGGGCCATGTCAGAAAGGGGGCGGAGCAAAGGGCTTGTCATGCCCCTTTCTGACATAACATCCCCCCCCCCCATGAAGCGTCATGATGCTCCATAGGAGTGGGGAGATGTCAGAAAGGGCTTTTCATGGGAGAGCTCGTAACAACAGCAGACTCCATCAGACGCTCTTCCACATAATGCTCTTCCGCCCTTCCGTTTGCAAACTCACTGTGTGTTCCTTAATCTGTTTGTCTTGTGAGTCTAGCAATACATTCACTCAGCTCAACGGTCACTTCTCCTCCCTGCTTTGTTGCGGTATTCCCCACAATGAGGTGGCCATGAAGGAACGCCCTTGTGACATTCCTCCGCTCAGTTACCCTTTCCCCAGCACCACAAGGACTGGGTTTCCTTTGCCTGAAGCAGAGAGCAGCAGCACCTGGAAGTGAAAGACGATTCTCAGGCAGGCTCCCTCCCTTAAAGAGACACTGGGCGCTTTCCCACGGTACAGTTTGTCTCCGGGAAAGAATCCGGGAGGCCAAGCGTGTGCGGGGTTTGTAACATGGGACGTCCCCCTCCCCCCGCATTTTTGCTGGCAATCCTGCAGAGGACTGCAGAGTAGGGAAACCCAGCTCTGCAACGCCCCGCGGGATCGCCAGCAAAAATGCGCAGGTGGGGCGGTCCCACATTACAACCCCCGCGCATGCTTGGCCTCCCAGATACTTTCCTGGAGGCAAATCGTGCGCGGTAAGTATCGTGGGAAAGCACCAAGTGTCCTGGGGGGACCAGAAGAGGGAGTTGGCCTCATGCCTGGACAGGGAAGGAGCTGGGAGGAGACAGAGTATTTCAAGGGGGGAGAGCACTAGTTAGGGTTGCCACTTCTTCGGAGGCTTCACCTGGAGACGCCAGGTATTTACTCTAGAGGAAGCCCAAATTGCTCTGGGTCAGCCAGGGGCGCCATTGATAATCCTGAGAAGTTGGGGTAGCAGGAGGCAGCCATGTCAGAAAGGAGACAAGCCAAAGGAGCATTTCTGCCCACTCCCTATGTAGTGGCATGACATCACAACACTCCGTAAAGCGCAGTCACAAAGGGGTGTGACAGCCCTTATGCTCCGCCCTCAATGATGTAGTCTCACCCCCTTCAAGTGAAAGCCCAGAGGCAGGTGGCAATCCTCCTAGCCATAGGTCAGCAGGGCACAGAGGAACCTGTGGCAGTGGGAGACTCCTGCATTTCTCCCCTCAAGTCCAGGCTTTCCCCCAAAGTACTTGTAGGGAGCTGGTGGCAGCCCCTGCCTGGGACCTGAGGACAGATTCTAGGCCTAGCCTGTCAGCTGAGAATGGAGAAAAGAGGGATCAGCACTGCTCAGCTGCAAGGGGGCCCAGACCAGAGCGCAGGCAGCTGCCAGGGACAGTAACAAGCCAGACAGATTCTGAACCCATTGCCACGGGTGGGACTCTGGGCAAAATTTTGGTTCCAGTTAATTTCAGTTTTGGTTCTCAAGTATTTAAGTTCTTGTATCGGTATCGGTTGTATTGGATCTTTTGCATTGATTTTTGTATCAGATTTTTAACATTGTGGTTTTCCTACTGAAGTCAATGGGGACAAACCACAATGTTAAAAATCCGATACAAAAATCAATACAAATGTTCTGATACAACAGATACTGAAAAAGAACCTCGTTTTCGCCGGTTGTTCCTTGAGTGGGTACGTGGGGGGGGTGAGTGGGGATGCATGGGTAACGGGAGTGCGCACGCACCCCCACTCATGCCCACGCAGTGGATCTGCATTGGCATGAGTGGGACCATCTCATGTAAAAACAGCCACTGTGGATAAAATCATAAAGTAACCATAGCCAGCTGAACAGTGAAAGGCCAGACGCTTATGTGTGACAAAGCTCAGGGTACCCACAATAACACCTACTCAGTGGAACAACAGGAAAAGTCCTCCTGTTCCTATTTCATCACAATTTGCACTTGTAACTTGAATGGTTCCTAGTGGCTTTCTGCAATGAATATTAAAGTTCTGATCTGGATTTTTCCTCTGGGGCTTTTGTACAGGTTTCGAACATTCACTTCAATTAATACACAAAAGGGAGCAAGTCTGGTGGCGGAGAAAATATTTTGTAACTGGAAATCACAGAGATTTCTTTTCTTTTCATTTCTTTTTTTTTTAAATTGGCTTCACCGCCAAAGAAATCACATATCAGAAGTCGCTACAAAGTACTTGATATTTTTTTACTTTCAAATTTCTCTGTTTATACGCAAAAGGGTAATATTTATTTATTTATTTATTTATTTAAAACATTTATACCCTGCCCCTCCTGTAAACAGCTCGGGGCGGCTACCAACAATATAAAACAATATAAAACAATTTAAAATAATCAACAATTAAATACTTTTAAAACTGGGCCCCGGGAAACAATATCAACATTAAAACAATAAAACAGGGTAGGGGAGAAAAACACAACCCTAACCCACCCTTCCCCCCTCCCCAAAGGCCTGGGCGAACAGCCAGGTTTTACAACACTGCCGGAATGACAACAGGCTTGGAGCCAGTCGGGCTTCCTCCAGAAGGGAGGGCCCGGCCACCGAGAATGTCCTCTCCATTGTGGCCCCCCGCTTTACACGGGGGACCTCCAAGAAGGCACCCCTGGCCGACCGCAGGAGCCGCTCTGGGGCGCGGAGGGCGAGGCGGTCCCTGAGGTACGAGGGGCCCATACCATTAAGGGCCTTATAGACCAACACTAAAACTTTGAACCTAGCTCGGCACGATATTGGCAGCCAGTGCAGAGTCTGGAGCACAGGTGTAATATGCTCCCGATGACCCGTCCCCATAAGGAGACGAGCCGCAGCATTCTGCACAAGCTGCAGCCTCCGAACCAGGAACAAGGGAAGCCCCACGTAGAGCGCGTTACAATAGTCCAGCCTCGAGGTGACAAAGGCATGGATGAGGGTGGCCAGGTCCAGGCCGGAGACGAACGGACGCAGCCTACGCACCAGATACAACTGGCGGAAGGCAGCCTTAGCGACTGCCTCCACCTGCCACTCCAGGCGGAGGTCTGCGTCCAATATCACCCCCAGACTCCGGACCTGCTGAGCTATAGGAGGGCGAACCCCCCCAATCAGGGGGGCCACTACCTCCCTCGCTCTCCCCACCAACATCACCTCCGTCTTATCGGGGTTGAGCTTCAGTCTGCTCAGCCGCATCCATTCCGCCACAGCCTCCAAACACTGGGTTAGCAGGGTCTGGGTCAGTTGAAAAGGAGAGGTACAGCTAAGTGTCATCAGCGTATTGGTGACAACACACCCCGAACTCTCTCACGACCTCCCCCAAGGGCTGCATGTATACATTAAATATACTTCCCTGGTTGAGCTGCAGGGTAGAATTTCTGAAGTGGTTCATCCCTTTTTTAGCATCCCTTCCTACCTTTAGTATCCTTTTTAGTTGTCATCGGATTCTTAGGGAATTTATAGATTCCTGTGTGATCCTAAGGCCTTACGTTGGGTTTGCACCTCTCAGAGCTGGTGTTTCTGTCTCAGTCTGGACTAGAAACACCATCCCTGATTTTTTTTGGCTGGGCTGACTGTTTAGTCTAGGATCTCTCCAGTACACTTTCTAGGTGCTGGAATTCTCTCCCCCCACCCCCCTCCAGTCAGTAGCTGATGGGTTATGGTGCACGTCAGCATATGTATATAATCGGGCAAAGATTTATGCCCCTCCTAACTCCTGCTGATGCTAATGAGAATTGCAGACACGTTTCCCTGTGAATCAAGAGGAAGGACGTACCCCACAACGTGCAAGGAATTTCTCTTTAGAACATCCATCTTGTTGAATCCAATAAAGATATCCAGTGGTACAAAAGTAATAGAACCTCTGCCTTTCTCTTTGCAAAGACATAGTCCGAAGTACATCGTAATTCCTCCATTGTGTCTGCCTCCCTCCAGCCATCACCTGTATGAATATGGGGAATGGATGAGCTCCAAGAAGAATTAACTACCATTTCTGGAAGGCATTTCCAATCAAAATACACAATACGTAAAATCCCATTCTCATGGAAGTTGAATAGCTCAGCCCACATTGAATGTATTTCATGCATCACATGCTTCCACTACTAAAGCAGTGAAATCAGGTGTTTAGAGAGTAAAGAGTGCTGGGTTTTATTCCCAACTCTGCTACAGTGTCGCTTATTACTTTGCCTCTCTGTCTGGGCTTGGCCTTGAACTGCTGCCTACCGGGGCTTTAGAGCAGCTCCACTACTTTGGCTTGCTTCCAGTCTAGTCTCTCCCTTAATGCCTCTCCTCCGTCTTGTCTTAACCATGCCCTATTTCCTGCCTGTCTTCTCTGTACCCTGGCCTCTGGCTTCCTGGTTGGCTCCCAGCTGTCATGAAAGGAATGCTGGGAGCAGCAGGAAGCTAGTAGAACATCATTTTCTATCCTTGTTCCAGCCCCCACCTTGATCTTGCCATGACAGCAACTCTTGCTTCTTGCGTGTTTGTCTCATTTCTGCTTTTCCCTTTCTCTTGCTCTCTGCTCATGTAGGCCGCTTTTAGATGTGCCGGGGGGGCGGGGTCTCAGAGTTAAATAATCCGCCAGAGAAAAGTTGCACGCACCGCCCACAAAAACAGTCGCTCGCGCATTCTTTCTAAGCTGCATTTTAATACCTTGATATTGAGCTATTTAAACTGCGGTTAATAAAGCATGTGTGGGTGGCGGTTTGCGTAGGCGGCATCTCGTCTAAAAGCCGCCCGCATGACTTTTCTCCAGCAGATTATTTAAATTCATCACACACACACACACACACACACACACACACCCAGGGACATCTAAAAGTGGTCTTAGTCTCTTGCCTTGTTTCCACTCTAGGTGCTTGGTTCTCCTCTCCTCTCCTGGCTTCTTGGCTCCCTGGCTTCCTTCCGTGTCCTTGTGTTCCCTGATTTGATCCCCATCTCTCCACTTGTTCTTTGTTCCTGTGTCTTGCTGTTAGCATCTGTACCTTATCCCACCCCCAGCCCCCCTTCTTTGTCTTGGCCTTGTATTCCCCTCCTCCTGGCCATCACTTCCTCCCTTGCCCTTGTGTTCCCTGCTTGGTCCTTATTTTTCTGTCTTCTCCTTGCCCTTGTGCCTTGTCGCTAGTGGCTTCTTCCCTGCACCTCGCTCTTTACTCCACCTCTTTCCTCTCTGCTCCTACCCCTTCTAGGTGTAGCCCAGTCTTTCTTGATGATCCTAGTACCCAGCTCTGCTATTTGCTACTTTGTGCTTCTTGTATCTCTTACTTTTCTATTTCTCCGTCCTTGTGTAATCTGTCCCCAGTTCTTCTCTCCTAAGCCTTTCTTCTATTCTCCTCCTTGTAATCGCTCTGCCTTTCCACCTCGTCAGCCCTCCTGTCCCTTTGTTTTGTACCCCTGCCTCCCCTCTGCATCCATGGCCCTTCTAGTCATGCTCTGCTCTAGACCCTCAATTACCCTTCTCTACCTCTTCCCCAGAAGCCCCGCTGCTTAGCTCCTGTTTAGACTGTTGCAGAGTAATAACTGATTCGCAATCAGTAAGGACAAATGCAGCTGAAGGTTTAACAACAGAACTTTACTTAAGACTTTCCAGGCACAGATCCTTAGTTACATCTAATCTAGTAGTAAGGCAAAATGGAGACTGAGACAAAGAGAGAGAAGGGAAGAAGGAGCGGTTACACAAAGGAATTCAACTGTAAATCCCATCTCCCTTCCATGTACACATAAACTTAGCAGCACCATCTGGGGGCTCTATAGTCAATTACTGTTCTTAATACAGCAGGCATTTAACTTATGGATGTTGTATATACCAACACCGCTTCTCAACAGACAGAGGTTAACCTAATAAACCCATTTTACTTAGTAGTTTTCGGTGGCGCTCTCCTTCTAAAGGTTTTGTGAGGGCATCTGCTACCATGTCTTCTGTAGGACAATATTGCATGTCTATAATCCTTGTTCTTGCGAGTCTCTTAGGAAATGATATTTCACGTCTATATGTTTGGTCCTCGGGTTTACTCTTTCCGTTTGTGCGAGTACAATACAGCCTTGGTTGTCTTCCAAAATTTGTAAAGGACTGTTCAGTTCTTTTCCCAAGTCTGTGAGCAATTGTCGTAGCCAAATTACCTCTTGACTAGCATGCGCAGCTGCAACATACTTGGCTTCTGTTGAGGAGAGTGCTACTGTGGTCTGTTTCTTGCTAGACCAGCTGATGGGTCCCTCTCCTAGCAGAAATAGCCAAACACTGGTGGATTTTCTGTCAGAGTTGTCCCCAGCCCAATCTGCATCTACGTATCCTGTCAGCTTACATCCAGAAGTTGCAGGTAGCTGCAGTTTAAGGTGTG
>QEPC01014667.1:2227417-2247219 GCA_003113815.1 Sphenodon punctatus
CCCCTCCTCCCATGTGCCTGAACTCGCCCCCATGTACCCCCCCACTCCCCACTCCCTCCATGTGCCCACACTCCCCCCACCCCCACCCTGGGCCCCACAATTTACTTACCACATGGTGGGGCCGGGTCCTCAGCATTGCCACCTGCATCCAGGTTGGGACTCAGGGAGGCTCTTGGGGAGGCTAAGAGCTGCGCACGCGTCAGTGGCTCCCAGCCCCCTGCACAGACTGGGACCCAGCCTGTGCAGGGGGCTGGGAGCTGCTGATGCATGCGCATTCTTAGTTCATACCGGGGGGACCTCTATTGGGCGCCCCCGTATGAACTTCCCCCCTGCCCGGCCCCTGCAATGCAAGAGTCCCCCCTGCAGCACTCTTGCATTGCAGGGTCCCTTTATGCGGAGTGGACAGCTCTTCTAGCCGCCCACTCCACATAAAGGGAGAACGCCTCCCTTTTGACCCTGAAGGCTTCCTTAGGAAGCCTTCAGGGGCGGGGGGTGAGTCACCGGTTGTGTGCACGCGCGCACACACACAACCAGTGAGAATGTGCGGAGGCACCTTGAAGAATCTAGTTTAGCAAGGCAGAGACCTTCGGAAGGCCTCTGCCTCTCTAAACAAGGTTCTTCGAGGTGGCTCCGCACATTCAGCGCGATGCCGACACGGTCTGGTTTTTTTGTTTCTTTAAGCTGCCGCCGCCAGCCAAAAACACCCTGGGGGGCAGACAGGGCATTGCCCCTGCTTCCCTGGAGGGCCCACTGCCACTGCCCATTGGTTATCCTCATTCCACTAGGTCTCTGAGATGCCTATTGTCTAGATCTTCATTTAGTGCCATACACTCTAATTCTCCCATCTTACTTTTTAGACTTCTAGCATTTTCATGTAGACACTTGAATGTATTGTTTTAATTTTTATTCTTAGTCTGCTCATTATAAGTGACTGTTTCGGGTATTTTGGAATCATTTATACCTGTCTGTTCTTGACCGATTTCCATCTGTGCTCCTTCAGCTTCTTTCCCATCTTCTATATTATTTTATATTAAGATACTCTAATTTCCCTGAATTAACAGCATCCCTTGGAGATGCCTTGGTCCAAACCACACACTCCTCAGCACCTATCTGCTTTCCCCCAAATTCTAGTTTTAAAACTGCTCTAACTAATTTTTAGTGCCACCAGCCAGGTTCCATTCTGGTTCAGGTGGAGCCCATTACGTCAGAATAGGCTCCCCCTTCCCATAAAGATTCCTCAGTTCCTAATGAATCTAAAGCCCTCCTCCCTGCACCATCATCTTCATCCGCACATTGAGACTCTGGTGCTCAGCCTGCCTCTTGGGTCCTGCATGTGGAACCAAGAATATTTCTGAGAATGCAACCCTGGAGGTTCTGGACTTCAATCTCCTACCTAGAAGCCTAAACGTCATTGATACCTACTTGTACCACAACAGCTGGCTCCTCCCCAGCCCTCTCTAAAATTCTGTTTAGGTGGCATGCGTCACACAAATGTCACTTGGAAAAACCTATTTATTTATTTAAACAATTTCCTATCCCACCCCTCCTGCTCCAGGCAGCCTGGAAAGCTCACATAATAAAAAAACATAAAACCACATAAAATCCATAACACAACAAAAGAAGGAAAACAGAACCAAACCACCCCCAACCCCAACCCACACACCCCACCTTAGGCCCCATCTCCTTTGCCAAAAGCCAGGCAGAACAGCCAGGTCTTACACATACGGTGGAAGGAAGGGAGATCTGAGGCCAACTGGGCCTCAGCCGGGAGGGAGTTCCACAGCCTATAGTGGCCTCCCGAGCCACACGGGGGGTCTTCAAGAAGGGCACTCCAGGCAGACCACAAGGATCGTTCCAGGGCATGGGGAGAGAGGCAATCCTGAGGTAAGTCGGACCAAGGCCGTATAGGGCTTTATAGGTTAAAACCAAGGTGCTCAATCGGGCCCAGAAGACTATCGGCAGCCAGTGCAGACCATGGACCACCAGTGTAATGTGCTCACAGCAGCCCAACCCCACAAGGAGACGGGCCGTTGCATTCTGCACTAGCTGCAGTCTCCAAACCGTCACCATGGGTAGCCCCTGATGAAAGCACGGATGATGGTGGCCAGATCGGAGTCAGAGACGTATGGCCGAAGCTGCTGCACAATCTCGAGGTAATGAAAGCATGGATGATAGTAGCCAGGTCACTGTCTCAAACAGCCTACAGCCAAATGACTCTACTGGCCATACGTCATAGACCTACACAATAAACAGTAGTCGGCATGTTGATCCCGAGTATAGGAGAGAAGAGGCAAAGTAGTTAAGATGATTTCTTTACTGGAACAATTTCTGCTGATGGATGAGTGTAGGATTCTGAGCTACTACCCACAGCTCTTTTACACAGGCAGCTTCTTCAGGCAACTCAAAAGGTTAAATGAAAAGCGAATTTTGTTTTTGCAGATATTAGTTGCATTTTCAGATAGTTCTCCAGATAATATCCACAACCAAAATGGCTATTTGCATATTCGTTTATTCAGCTTCGGTTACTTTGCTTATTTCGTGGTATTGTGGGGTGTTTGGTTTGTTTTTTTTAGTTTGGCTATTTTGTTGTTTCAGTTACTATGCATGTGCAATAGCGCTAGTAGTGATGAAATGATGTAACTGAAATACTAGCGCCCCCCCAAAAAAATATATATTTTTTTAAATAACCCAATTGAAATGGGTATCTGATAGGATGCAAATGAATAGTGGTTATTAACTGCTTTGGCATTTTTGGCTGGGATAGTGTAAATTCAACATATATATATTTTTGGATGAATATTCATAGCAGCTCTATGTAATACCTGCTTAAGACAAAGTTCTGTGTAGGCCAAAAGTGCAGAAGTCATTATTCAAAGCAAATACACAAGCTCGCCACATGCAAGTGGCCAGATTCATTGTCCGTATTCAATGAGCTCATTTTTTAAGTTTGCATGAGCAGATGTTCAGACTTGGGTGTTTGGTATTTGGGCACTTCCTTGTTTCTTCACTTCATTGTCCATTGGGTCTTCATGAATTTCTGTAAACAACTGATTGATTAACCCAGGGGCCAAATCAGGGCCACGCCTGTTTTTTTATTTGGCCCTTTTCCTGCTTCTGAATCTAACCCATGGATCCAGGCCCTACCCTCAAGCACCGAAAAGGAGAGATCAGGGGAAGGGAGTAGGGCTGAGGGCGCGCACTGAAGGAAAGGAGATGGATCCGTGGGACAGATTCATGATCTAGACCCTCCACATCGTTTCCCCCACATCCCTCGCACACCCTTTAGCGCTGCCTCCACAACTGCTCTCTGTCACACAGAGCCTGTACTCATTTTCAGAGTGGCCCACAAAAGGGAGAAGGTCCCCCAACTCGGCTGCACAGGATCCCTGTGAAACACACTCTAATTTTGTTTGCAAGTGATGATTTTATTGCTGTTCTGTAACACTGTGCAGTGCCTTTCGTGAGAAAGTCTAATATTTTATGCAGCCATAAAATGTTCCTGATAGTATTTCTCACTGCTGGCTCTTTGGGGGCTAATTAAAACAAAATCTGTTAAAGTTATTCACGCTTTGGTTTCTTGATGGCAGGGGACACCTGGTGTAAACATTTTAAAAAGAGAGTGAAGGAGGAAGGCAGCACGCAAACCCAGCTGAATATTAGACACATTAGCGCATTTTTATTTATAAATCTGAAATAGTTTTTAATGACTTCAAAAAGGGGGGGAAATGCCAAGAAGGTCCAATTACCTGTGAGCTCAACAGGACTGTCACAGAGATGCCAAAAATACGAAAAAGTAGAAATTATAGTCCACCCAAAAAATGACAAGATCTGGTTCTCAGGGGAGAAAACATATGGACAGAACTTATTGAAAAAGTGCTGCAAGCTGGTATCAGCACCCGAGAACAGACCCCACTTAAAGGCAATGCCCATAAAGAATCAAGGAGCCATAAATCAATTTGTGTTCTTACTCGGCTGCGTCAGTAATAAATTTCCATTCCATCAGAAGGCAGGGAGTGTGTGGAGGCAGAGAGCCTCACGTTTAGCCTTCAGACACTGGCATGCCCTTATGCACGGCTTGACCAATAGCAAAGCTGCATCCAGCACATTTGAACTGAGAGAGCCAATGGTAAACCAAGGTAAAGTTGATGCCAGGTAGATGGAAATAGCCGGAAAGACAAAACGAACAGAAAAACGGTAAATCAATAACTCAGTAAAAAGGCACAAAAAGGTAACTCAGTAATGCGGATAACTCATCTGACATTCAATGGGTTCCATTGAGTGCCTGGATAAAATCGGAGATGGTTTGGGTACCACTATGTTGACAAATGTACCCATTTTGGAAGGTCCCTGACTCTTTCAACTCTATTATGAACATTCTGACTGTGCCAGGAGGGAGGCAAATGAGAACGAGGGGATTACATCACCTTATGGCCACATGACCACAGAGTTCCTGATACCCTCATGGGGGGAGGGGGAATAACAAGAGTCCAACAGTGTGTAGATTACACGGCGTGCCTAGTCATGCTCCCTTGCTTAGCAGCAGCAGGGCAACCTCCATGCCATTTTTGATCCCTGCTCTGTAGCAACCTATTGGCAGCTCAGTCTGCAGCTCCAAATCCCTCTCCACGAGCCCACACACATTCATCAATTGACATGGGCCACACATTGGACCTGGGGGCGTAGTGGTCACCTCTCCCAAAGCTTTGGCTCAAAGGGACAGAGCCACATTGAAAGAGGGTGGGACGAAAGGACTCCTGCCCCTTTCTGACATGGCCAGGCTCCATTCAGAGCATTGTGATGTCATGACGTCACAATACTCAGGAAACAAAATCTTGTAAGCAGAAAAAACTGTCAAAAACTTTGACTATGGTCTACCATTTTTGCCGTCGTTGTCACATGGGGTGCAGCCAATGTGGTGACCTGGGAGGGCCTGATACCCGCACAGCCCCATGGCAGGCAAGTGCTGCTGCCACACTGCAGGGCCAGCGAGGCAGTTAGGCCACTGTCAGAGTTTCCACCATGGCATGGGGCGGGCCAAGGCACTGGCCACATGAGCTGGCACCCATCCTTGCCCCGCCTTCCTCCCCCAGCCCCCAACTGTGATACAGCAGCACAGACACCACAGTGCCCGCCACTCAAAGCCCCACTGCAGAGCTCGCCATTTGATGAGGCAGAAGAAGTCCCGTCACACGGGCTGCCACGCTTTGGACAGCCTTCCCCCGCCATGACACATCCTCAGACTTTTCCCGAGGACGTAGCACGTAGTAGCCAGCTGCTTGCCCTGCCACATGGCAGGGGGAAGATTTGGCGGCACACGATGCACTGCATCGCATGGTCCGGCTGTGTAGACTGGGTTAAGGCTGCCCAAGGCATGGTAGCCTCCCCAGGGCATCTCATGTGGCTGAACCCATGATGTCCACGTTTTGACAGATCTGCCAAGGCATTTACAGAAGCCACCTTGAACCTATTGAAGCCAATGGCAAAACTCTGGTTGAATTTAATGGGTTCATGCTTGCAGCCATTGAAGCAGTCCTCATTTGTCCAGTTGCACAAGGGGATTGTACATGCAATAGTTGTGTACCAAAATGCTACATTAGACTTGTGGCTTCACAGCAAGAGACTCTGTTGTGTAACATAACAACAGTCAATGGGCTGATGCCTCTAATGTGGGACTACAGAACACTGCTCTACCTAGGGTAAGATTATGAGTCCTGGCTCAGACCCGTGCGGGGGATACTGCAAGCACAAGTCTGCCAATGTAGTAGCATGGCACAAGCCAAAGAGCATTCTTGTTTTTAAAAGAAAGGGACAATCTCCATCAGGGGCTCACTCCCCACCCAAAAACTGTCTCCATCTGGCAGCCTTCAGGACACACTCTACAGGACCAATCTTTTTACCTATGTGCTTAGGAGAATTATGGGCAACACAGAAAGAGACTGAAGTAGCATTACTCTGATAGGCCATTGTGGCGGGGTGCTCAGATTGTTATTTATCTAGAACTTTCAGCATTTGAGTGCTCTACACTCTACTTCACCCCCACAATAAACTAGTGAAGTAGGTCACTGATATTGCTATTTTGCAAACAGGGAACTGAGAACGAGATGGTGACTTGCCCAAAACACCTGCTGAGTTCATGGCTAAGATAGTATTTGAACTCAAACCTTACCCAACTAGGCTTCGCTGACTTTCTGATAAGACCCTGCAGGACCTGGACCTTAGGAGGTCGGCAACCTTGCCTAATTGGCTTCGCCTGAGCAGGGTGAATCAAGAGCCTTTATAAATCTGAGCTGTGAGCTCAGCAGAGCTAGATCAGTAGGGAAGGCTCCAGCAGGGACAAACTGGCTGGAGGCCATATGCTGGGAGTTCGGAGAGGAGTATCCCTCAGAAGGAAGAGTCAAGGAACCTAGAGGAGGCCCACTTCAAAGAAGAGGCCCAGTTGAAAGGGACCACAGCTTGGAACTGCATGTCTATGGGTGCTTTTAGATGGACAGCAGCCCCGCTAGTGTCTCGCCCCTGAGGAGCCCGTTCATCTAAAGGTGGGCTGCGCAGACAGAGCAGAGGTGCAACAGGCTATTCCTTTTCCACTCCAGCCCCACTTGTGGTGCTCTGGGACATCCAGGAACACCACCAGCGGAGCAGGCTGCCCAAACCTGGGGCACCGGCCCGAGGCAGAGCTGCTGTCAGTCTGCTCTGCGGACAGCTACTACAGCTCCAATTCCGGCCGAGGGCTGTACTGGGCAACACCATAGAGTTGTTGGTGGCAGTATAGAGCATTGAGCAAACCGCCTGCAACTCTATGGTGTGGGGAAGGTGGGCATCATGCAGGCAGAGTGTAGGCCACAGCAGTTGCTGGCTCCATTTAAACCTGATCCAGGTAGGGCTGCAAGCAGGTGCTGGGGGCGTCTGTCTTTTGGGTTCTCAACTTTTTTCCAGTCATGAGCACTGGAGTGATGTAAGTCACTGCATGATTTGCATGAATGACTGATTTGTATAAATATGCAGATTAAGTTTCCCTGCTGCAATTCAGTTTAATTCATTTCAATAGAAATTGAGATAATCAATTAATCCCACCTCACATCAACTTTAATGGATGAAGGACTGTTTCAAAGTGCTCCTGAGAGCACTACTGACAGCTGACTTGGGGAGAACTTTCACACACGGCCAGAGCACTCTGGTGCTCCCGACCCGAGCACCAGGCTGAGAATCCCTGGCTGAAAACTCCCTATTTGTTGTTGGCTGACTTCACTAGATGAATAAAAGAGCAAAAGTATCTGTCTGGGAGTCTGTGCTTTAGGGTGGTGGTACTGATCCTGCAGATACTTTTAAATTAATTGCCTGATTTGGGGGAAGGTGAGAGTTTCCTTTTTTATTTTTTTAAAAAAAAACATATTAAACTGCTTTGATCTTGGGGGGGGGGGCATTTTTTTTTTTCATTGTTGTACATCTAAATAATCAATAAAATGTTTAGGCTTTAGAGCTTCACCCGTCTCTGACCCCTAAACAACTGTATCACCTTCACCACTAGCTCAGCTCTCCCTGGCACCACAGGAGAGCATTGGATCACAACCAACTCCAAGGAAAAAGAGCCATCTACTGAATCACCCTCTCCACTTCTTTTAGGCGATCACCTGTATTTTCCTTGGAGATCTCTCGTCCAACTACTGACCGGACCTGACCCTGTGTGTGCAGTATGCCAGCCGCACCTCCCAAGTTAAATGCTGCACATTCTCCAATCCTTAGAGAAGGTCACAGTTAAGAACTGCAGCCAAGGGAGACAGAGCATCCAGCTCAAGAAAAACAGCTCACACTAGGCACATATTCCTAAGAGATTTCCAGTCCAGGCTTGGAGCAAGAACTCCAGAGACGGGAATTCAGGATGAGAATAGTTCCAAGCAGGGAAGTGCAGACTGTCGTTTCAAAATGACTCATTCCTCCCGGACCTAGATGTCAGGCCGTGTGATTGCACAAGCCAGGTGAGAGCTGATGGAATAAAATTGAATCTCCTTTTTCCCTCCCACAGGTGGCTATTGCAAATTACAGGAAGGCTTGAGTGCCATTTTCTCAGTGCAGTTCTTTATAAAGGAGGAAAAGCAATAAATAAAAGCACGGTTCTGGTACAGGCATAAACATTCTGATGTAGGAGGATTTGGCGGGTCTAGAACCCAGGTCACCCTAGTCCTCCCAGTCACCAGGGCAGACATGATGTCTCCAGAGCAACTCAAATCCTGTGCTTGTCCTATAGACTACGTAGTATGTGTCCAGCTGCTATATAGCACTAGAGCACTCAGGCATGATGTAATGGGTAGTACTTCATAACAGTTATCCCTCCTTGTACCATGGGTAGCTACTCCATAGTAGATAACTACTCCACATTTTGACTGAGACCTGGTGGGGGCGGGGCGGTGTCTGTGACTCGAAAGCTTGCATACTATCATCAACAGTAGTTGGTCCATCTGAACTACTTTGCATTCTGTTCTTACATCTGGAACCGTCATGACAACCACCCTTTCTCTGGACTACATAGTAGCGGTCATGTTTGAGTGTGTGGAAAAATATTTTACTCATCCTGTCCTCCCGTCATCCCAAACACTCAGTCACCCCAAACAGCAGCAATGTCACTTCTGAACACTGCAAATGCGAAATAGTTCCAGCAAAGTTACTCTGCAGTAGCATTACCTTACTGACAACGTCATATGACTGTATATAACCACTGGTGAGGAGGACGATGCCATCCCCTACACATACATATATATACCTATGGTTAACCGGTGGCACACTCTTAACAGTCTCAGCATCAATTCAGCCCACATTCCAGGAGAAGAGCTCTTACTATATAGGGCCAAATACGGCAGGAAGCAATGGAGCATTACATGAAGGAAGAGTTAGGGTGCACTCCTCCACCTACTGAAGTCAATGGCAAAACTTCCATAGGCTTTCATGGGGGAGGATTTCCTCCCTTCAGTTAAATATTGGAGGCAACTTTCTACCAATAAGGGTGTTTTCAGACAAGCATCTCCCCACCCAGTACCCACTGGTTACCCACAGTTACCCACTGAGAGCCAGTGTGGTATCACCGTTAAGAGTTCTCTGCTTGCAGCCCCCGCCTGGGTCAAGCAGTACTGGGAGGTAGGGGGAAGCCCCTGATTCAAGTATTGCCTTAGCTATGAACTGAACTCAGTGGGTGACCTTGGGCCCGTCACATATCTCTCAGCCTAGCCTGGCTGTTCCACCTGGTTTTTGGTGAGGGAGATGGGGTGGGGGGGGGGGTTTTTGGTTCTGTGCCTTCTCTTTTTATTGTATTGTTTTTACTGATTTTATGTGTTTTAATGTTTTAAGCTGCCCCGGGCTGCTTGGAGCACGAGGGGCAGGGTAGCAAATGATTTTATAAATAAATAAATAAATAAATAAATAAGCCTACCTCACAGTGATGATTACTAGTTGAGTGAATAAGCTAAATGTTAATTGTTTAAGTTAATTAAGTTGAGATGGGAGCCACCCCCTGAGCCTAAGGGAAAGGGTGGGATACAAACTGAAATAAGTAAATAATGTACTTGTCTGAAGAGTGAATGGCCAGTGGAACAAGTTGTCGTGTGCGGCTGCAGAATCCCCATTGTAAGAGAAGTATTTTTTTTAAAAAAAAAAAATAGGTTAGATAAACATCTGGGTTAGGTGTCATTAATCCTGCCTCAGTACAGGTGCACAGACTAGATGACCTCTTCAGATATCTTCCACCCCTCAAATTTCATGGGCATGATCCTTTGGGTAGCATAGCACAGTTTAGCATTTAACACATGCACAGGCCCTGTTGAAGTGTTTGGGAATCATGCTGTCTGTAACTACAGGATGTGTGTTATCCAAAGCCGTAGAAATCGGTTTTGCAACCTAGAAGCTCCACCCGGGCTGCATTTTCCTAAAGCTTCTATTAAGTAGTCGGATGCCACCACATGGGAACATTGTTCAGATTTTCCCCTATTAGGGTGTATTGGTCAAGGTTCAGTTTTCTCCTGACATCTGTTCATCACACAGCTAGCAATAGCCTCCCAGCACCCAGCACCCTGCCATGCAAAGAGTGGGCTGCCAAAATACTTTGCGAATGAGGAGGAGGAGGTGTGTGTGTGTGTGTGTGTGCGTGTGTAGCGTGGGGCCAAAGCCAGACAATCATGTCATAGCATAAGCCTGTTTGCTAATATAGGAGGGCTGCAGCTGTCACAGAGAAAACGGATAGGGGGTGGGGGAGGTGCTAAGATAAATTCACACTAGAGTCTGGAAAAGCATCTCAACACATGGCAGGATTTATACTGGAGGATTTTTGGCCTGCAGTTCAATTAGTATTGATCTAATGTGCTGACCTCTAACATTTGGAAGCCTCTCAGTATCAAAGAAAGTCAAACAAGCCCTAGGCCTTAGCAATAAGGTTCCTGAAGTGTTGACTGACTGTAGCCACTGATTACAGCTCGACAAGAACTCCAGCCAGTATTCCAGAGATGACTCGAGCTAAAGGTTCTCTCAACTGGCATATTCTTTCTCTTTAGCTCCTCGGATCATGTTCCTGCCACTGGGAAGCAGCAGGGAGGCTTGGATGCTGTGTGTGTGCTGCAGCTGCTATGGATTTAAGCAAGAAGGGCCTCCCTGAGAGAACACTCTGGGAACTAACCCATGGAACGGGATCTTCCAGAGCCATAAACGTCATTGTCTTGCCAAGTTGGGTGGGAATGGAGTTACAATTTACAACTTGATTTAAAAACAAACAAACAAACAAAAAACCCACACCTATAAATAGAAGACTTGATTAGACACCTTGTCAAGCTAGACATTCCAGCCTGATTTGGCCCCAACCTGGCCATTTTGAACCTGATTTAATTCACGGTTTTAAAAGAACACATGACCAGCTTTAACACATGAAATGTCGCATCTAAATCCCACACGTGAGATTTTTACACGCAGTGTGATTTTATGCTGCGTGTGCACCATGCACATCTAAAAGCAGCCTGAGGGTCTACTAAGCAGAGCTGTGTTGCAATAGTATCTTCTTGGGTTGACATTGCAGCCTAGTTCTTAGCTGGCACAAGACAAGATTCCAATGAACCACTGTACTTCGTGTTACTGTCATGGCCACCATCTTGACCAATGCACCAAGAATTGAATCAGAGACTTCCAGAGCTGCAAGAATGAAGCAGTTCAATCCCTGCTACACAATGGTCATAACATAAACATAGCGATGGGATTAATCCTGCTGTCATCCCACCTAGCGCCCCACAATGCATTGCCAAAAACAAACAATAAAAAGCCAAGCAGCATTATGGGATACCTAGCAGCAACCACGGCAATTCGGGCAGTAACTTTTAAAGTGAGGAAGGGAATGCGGGATTAATTTAAACCCACAATTACACGCTCATGCAGGAAATTGAAGAGCCAGGGAAAAAAGTCTCTTGTGGATGGAGCCTGAGCCCCTATAACGTAAGCTAAAAAAAGCCAGGCACTGTAGCTAAATTAATAGAATCACATCAGATTTATAGATCTACAAGATGGGGATGCTTAACCCCAGTGGCATAACTTTGGGCTAAAATTTGTGGGGGATATGGATCCCCTTGGCCCCCATAAATGCTGAACCCGTGACCCTGGAACTGCGGGAGGAGTAAATTTGTGGGGAACGTATCCCTTTCACCCCACAATAATTACCCCCATGTTTAATCCACACTTCCAGTGGATTATATTCACCCCCGAGCCTTTTTCAGGTTCCCCTTAATTTGCAGGACCCCACTTAATCCTCCAACCATGCCAGCACACCCTTCTCACGTGACCTGACTTTCCCTGGCTGACCACATTCAGCTAGATTTCTTAGCAGGACTCATGGGTACAAAACAGTGCTATGATCTTTCTGGCTGTAATAAACATTCCCTATATCTGCTGCTCATTTCAGAGGCTCCCTTCAGCTGTTCTCTCCCAGGGTCAGAGTAGCTGGCTGGCATGACTCTCGTCCTCTTTGTTCTGTACAAAGTCAGCAAGCTTATTGATAGGTAACCTTGGAGACCACCCAGACAGCAAGGAAAATTGAGCATAATCAGTAGTTTCATGCTTCGGCAAGTCAACGCAGCATGAGATGCTTGCATTATAAGAGAGAGTCCTTCCAGTTTGGCTTTTGTTCCTTGGTCAAAGTTTATATCATGGCTAATAGAGCTCTTATGTCCTGAATCTTAAGTAGATTTCCTTGCATGGGGATGCAGAGCATTGTATCCCAAAGCTGTATTTATCAGGCTAGCCCCAGGGTGCATAACCCCTGGTCTAATTACTCCAGTCACTACCTCACTTCACCAGCTTCTGGAGGGTGAGGCAGGTAAACGATTGAGCGTTCTAGGAAGGAAGTCTCTATACCGACTGTGCTACTTACTCAGATCTATTCACATGGAGAGTTACTCTCAATTTAAAAAATTCACCTTCTTACCTCCTGTTTATTCAAAAGTTATAAACTCACATTTTAAATCACTTTAATCTTACTAATGTATGGACAAAAAAAGGGTTAAGGTGATTTAAGGGGTATTACTCTTGACTAAGCGATTCTGCGAAATGTAGATTTACAGAGGCAAAAGTGGCATATAGACTGTAGTGGGGGGAAGGGGCTCTCCCAACAACCTCTATGGTCCAGGAAAGTATGAGGAATTAGCAGAACCCCACTGCCATGCAATAGAACCTCTTTCCTAGAGGGATGTAAAGTCTTTGGCCTAGATTCTGGGGTAAGTATAATTGCTCCACTCTCCAACCTAGTGAGAGTGTGTATAGCACTGGCCTCCAACTACCCCTTATATTCCAGGCCTTCTCCACCAGATTATAAGGCTGATAGGATACCTTAAAGTCTCTTAGCTTTGCAGGACAGATCCCATCTGGGTTTGGAGCCAGCTCTCTGTAGCAGAGTCCCTAGTCGGGTTGGGGTCGTTTCTTGGGATGCTCCTGCTGTCCTGGGTGCTTCTAGGAGGAGAGCAGAGCACTTTGAAAACTCCCCTCCTACTCTTACAGTCACACACCAGCAACTGACCTGTTTGCTTTATATAAGCATGCTCAGAACAGCCCATTCCTATTGAGCATGCTTTGGGACCTAGGGTATTTTCGGACGTTACGGGCCTCCCTCTTACCACAGTTAATCCCCTGTGGTGGAGGAGAGGCCCATAACGTCTAAAGGATTCCCGCCAGAGGTTCACCCCAGTGAACCTCCGGCGGGAATCAGATTAACCATGATTCCGGCGATGAGGCCGGCCTCACCTCTGGAATCGTGGTTAGCGCAACCACGATCCGGGATCGGTGGAAAGTAACATCTGTTACTTTCCGCTGATCCCAGATCGTGGTCCCGGCCACAATCTAGGATTGGGCGCAGTGGTCGGATTGGCCGCTGCGCCCGCCCGTCTCCTGGAGAGCGGGCGGCCGGGGGAGCGTGGGGCACAGCACAGCCCCGCCTCCTCCCCGATCCCCGAGCGGAATCAGGCCGGCACATCTAAAGGGCAACCGACCTGATTCCAGACTGGGATCCAAAATGGATTCCGGGCCGTGGTAAAAGGGAGGCCCGTCACGTCTGAAAATACCCTTAGCTGCTGTAGTATCTCTATGTGTCCTCTAAGCATACTCGGGGACTTTGTTTCTGTGACTAGCTCCATTCCCCAGTGAGCATGCTTGAAGTTTTAGCTGTTTGTCACAAGGGGGGGGGGAGGAATCGGAAGGGATCAAGGGAACAGGGCACAAACAGACAGGGACACTCGCCGTGAGTGGCGTGCGGCACGGGCTACCAGAGCTCAGCTCCTTGGCACAATGAAGGTCTCGAGTATGCCCGTCAGGATAGAAGGTGGCCTTATGATCCTACACAAGGATCAGGCCTCTATCATCATAGGGCACCGAGGACTGTACACTGGGGCACCCTGCCCACCGTTCAACCACTCGCTCCCACAGCCACACTAGATACAAGGGGAAGGTAGTGCTTGGGCAGGTGCGAGGAGGGGAAGGGACCCAGAGGAGGCAAGGGGGGAACACGCCCACACGCAACCACGGGGTCAGGAACCGGAGGGGGGAGGAAGGGGGATGCACTCTCGCTCCGTTCACTCTCTCACCCACTCTGCTCACCCACACTACTGACACGATAGGGGCACACTCACCAGGCTCTCCCGAAATGGCAGCACCACAATCACACGAAGGCAGGGGGGAAGGACAACAAGGTTCTCCAGAAGGGATTCACTCTTATTGCAACACACGCTCCAGGGGTAGTTTCAGATCACCGGCGCCGCCTGCTCTGCGGCGCTGGCTTTTATGCACAAGCCCCACCCTGCTTCCGGGCCTGGAGGCACTGAGAGCGTCTGACGGGTTCTGGCCCCGCCCCTGGATGTTGCGGCAGTGTCGGGGCTGCTGGTGTTGCCGGAAGTGCTTGCGCCGCGGAGGGAACCCCCGCTGACGCTCCGGGGTCGTTCTCCTCGGCCGGCTTGTGCTGCGGGGGGTTTGGGTTTGCCGGGGCCAGCGGTGCCTCTGGGTTCATTAAAGGAGTTGGTGGTGAGTGGCGCTGGGGGCGGGGGTCCCTCCGGGACAGCCTAATCCTTACAGTACCCCCCCTGCAAGCCCCCCGTCGAGGACCCCAACCGGGTTTTGGTTTCTCCGGATATCGTCTATGAAATAGGCGAACGAGACGGGGGGCTGAGACCAATGACGCGGGTTCCCAGGACCGGTCTTCGGGCCCATAGCCTTTCCAATCTATGAGGTAGTGAAGGCGGCCATAGCGGAGCTTGGAGTCAAGGATCGCCTGCACCTCATACTCCGGGGATCCCGGGGGTTCTGTTTCAGTGTCCGAGGTAAAAGGTTCTGCAAGGTCGGGAGGGGGAGCTCGTTTTAATAAGGAAATGTGAAACGTTGGATGGATCCGGAGTCGTGGTGGCAGGGTGAGACGAAAGGTTACTTCATTAATTTGTTTTTCGATGGGAAAGGGGCCGAAGTATCTATGATCTAGTTTTCGAGAGGGCCGAAGAGATGGATAGTGTTGTCGGGCTACCCAGACATAGTCCCCTGGTTGGAGCGGTGGCACGGCCCGACGGCGCTTATCCGCCTGTTGCTTGTACCGTAGGCGAGAACGTTGGAGGGTAGTCCTTGCTAACTTTTGGATGTCCTGAATATGTTGGACCAAGGCACCCGCAGCAGGGACTTGCGTTGTTGGGGCATCGGCGAGAGCAATCTGCGGGTGAAATCCATAATTCACAAAAAAGGGCGAGTCCCCCAAGGAGGTGATCGGGGCGTTGTTATGTGCAAACTCCGCAAACGGTAACCACGTATACCAGTCATCTTGAAGAAAGTTGATGTAGCATCGCAAATATTGTTCAAAATCTTGATTTACTCTTTCTACTTGCCCGTTTGCCTGGGGGTGGTATGCCGTGGTAAGTTTCACTTGGATGTGGAGGGTAGTGAACAAGGTGCTCCAGAAGCGGGAGGTAAACTGCGATCCACGATCGCTGATTATTTCCAACGGCCATCCGTGCAGCTTGACCACGTGTCGCATAAATAAAAGCGCGGTTCGATATGCCGTGGGTAGCCCTTTACATGCTATAAAGTGGGCCATTTTGGTGAAATGATCCACCACTACACAGACAACCGTGTATCCCCGAGAGGGGGGTAAGGCTACTATAAAGTCGAGTCCTACTCGTTGCCACGGACCGTGGGGGGGCTCGGTAATCTGTAACAATCTGGCTGCGGCCTGGCGGGGGATCTTCGTGTGAGCACAAGTGCCGCATTGGACCACGTACCGTTGTACGTCGGCCGCCATGGTTGGCCACCAGAAGGCTCTTCGGATCATCTGGTAGGTGTTGTTCCAGCCTGGATGCCCGGCTAGAGGTGCATCGTGGTGTGCTCAGATAATCTGGTTATGTAGGGATGGGGGCACCACGATGCGCCCCCCCCTTCTTCAGTAGGCCCGCCTCCTGGGTTAGGGTTGGATCCGTAGGGGGTAGGAGTTCTTGAGTCGTCACTTGGCAAAGGCTTTCCTGTGAAGGAAGGGTAGCAGCAAATACTTTGCGTTGTAACAGCGGCCCTTGTTCCTTCCGACTTTCCGACGCCCCCTCCGTATACCGTGAAAGGGCGTCGGCAAGTGCATTGAATTTTCCGGGCCGATAGGTGATGGTGAAGGAGAAACGCGAAAAGAAGAGGGCCCAGTGGGCATGGCGACCATTGGTGATCTGCGCCGTTTGCAGATAGATCAAATTCTTGTGGTCCGTGACCACCCTCACGGGGTGTTGTGCCCCTTCGAGATAATGGCACCATGCCTCAAAGGCTGCCTTGATGGCCAGTAGTTCCCTATCGAATATAGTATAGTTTTGTTCGGCAGACGTCAGCTGTCGAGAATAGTAAGCGCACAGTAACATATGGTGCTGCACAACGTCTTCTTGGGATAGGACGGCCCCTATTGCTTTGTCAGATGCATCGGCTTCCACCTGAAAAGGTAATTGAAAATTAGGATGTCACAACATGGGGGCCGCCATGAAGGTTTCCTTTAATAGCAGAAAGCTATGCTGTTGTTCGGAGCCTCATACGTAGGGTTGGCCCTTTTTCAAAAGTTTGGTGAGGGGGGTAGTGAGTTGGGCTTAGTTGGGGATATACTGCCTGTAATAGTTTGTGCTCCCCAGGAAGCGCTGTAGAGGTTTCACTGCCTTGGGGGGAGGCCACCATTGGATAGCTTCCAGCTTCCTGGGGTCCATTTGTATCCCTTCGGGGGATATTACAAATCCCAGGAAGTCAATGGAGGTCAGATGGAAGGCGCATTTTTCCATTTTGCAATATAGTTGGTGTACTCGAAGGCATTGAAGCACCTGCCGTACATGGTTAACGTGGGCCTCCATGGTGTCGGAGAATATGAGGATGTCGTCGAGGTATGCGACCACAAATAGATCTAGGAGGTCGCGGAGGATGTCATTGATAAAATGCTGAAACATCGCTGGAGCATTGGCTAGGCCGAAGGGCATGACCAAATATTCAAAATGCCCGTAGCCGGTGCGGAAGGCGGTCTTCCACTCGTCCCCCTTCCGGACCCGCACTAGATTATATGCTCCCCGCAGATCCAGTTTAGTAAAGATGCGAGCTCCCTGTAACCTGTTCAGTAATTCTGAGATTAATGGCAACGGATATCGATTCTTGATAGTAATCGCGTTTAGGTCACGGTAGTCGATACAGGGGCGGAGGCCCCCATCTTTCTTGGGGATGAAGAAAATCGGGGCGCCCGCAGGGGAGTTTGAATGACGAATGGTTCCACTTTCTAAGGCCTCATCCAGATAGCTTCGAAGCACCTCTAGTTCGGGATTGGACAAGGCATATATACGGCCGTACGGAGGTTCCATCCCTGGTTGTAAGTCGATCGGACAATCGTACGTACGATGTGGTGGTAGCATAATAGCTGCTTGTTTATTGAAGACATCTTCATAGTCTTGGTATGCCTTTGGCAATGACAAGGTCAGCGGGCTTGTGGTTGCTGCTAGGGCTTCTGCCGACCCCAGTTGAGGCATGGGTTTGCAGCAGGCGCTCAAACATTGCGCTGACCGCCAGTGTAGCTGTTGTTCGGCCCAGGTTATTTGCGGGTCATGCTTGCGTAACCAAGGAAGGCCCAGCACTACTTGAAACAAGGGAGTGCAGACCACATCAAGTACGAGTTGCTCTTGATGGTTCCGAATGCTACATAGTAAGGCCACAGTCTGGAGTGTAATAGGCCTGGATATAAGAGGGGACCCATCAATGGTATGGGCCGGTTCTGGTCGGTCCTTGTGCTCCGTTGGGATGCGGTAGGATTGCACGAGGCTATTGTCGATAAAGTTGCTGGAGGCCCCGGAGTCAATGAGGGCCCAGACCACGAACGAGGAGGAAGCCTGGACTTGCAATGTTAGGGGTACTCGGAAGTGAGTGGAGGTTTGAAGAAGTGCTGAGGGGATAATTTTTAGGACCGAGGTGTCCCCTGCCCACCTCGGCCACTGGCATTTCCCCCTACCTGGCAAAAGGGGGGTAAGGCCGGGCACACCTGAATAAAGTGGGACGGGTCCCCACAATAATAGCAGGCCCGGGAACGTCGATGTCGCTCCCTTTCCTCTGAGGTTAGGGGGCCTCGCACTGCCCCCAACTGCATAGGTTCCGGTTCCGGTTCCGGGTTCTTCGTTCCTTCTGCCACGGGAACTGTGGGGCTTGGACCCCGAGGCACATAAAAGGGGCGATTCTCATGGCGTCTTTCCCGCCGGCGTTCTGCCAAGCGATCCTCTATTTGCAAAGCGAGGGCCGATATCTGTTCCCAAGCCTCCGGCAGGTCCGTAAGTGCCAACTGGTCCCTTATCTCGTCATTCAAACCCTTTCAGAAGAGCACTCGCAGTGTGTCTTTAGCCCAACCCAGTTCAAAGGCGAGTTGCTGAAATTGTGTGGTATATTCCACCACCGTCTGCTTCCCTTGCCGGATGTTAAGGATCAGGTTTTCAGCATCACATCGCCGATGCGGATGGTCAAACAAATACGTTAGTTCTTTTATAAATTCAGCATAGTTCTCCAGTAGTGGGCTTCTGCCCTTGAGGAGGGTAGTGGCCCACCCTAAGGCAACTCCCCCAAGGTTGCCAATGATGAAGGCCACCTTTACCTTATCGGTGGCGTAGGTTCGGGGCTGGACCGAAAAGGTCAATTCGCACAGGGCAAGGAACCCTGGGAATTGGTGGCGGTCCCCCATGAATTTCTCTATAGGGGGAGTTTTGGGTTCCCGAGGGGCGTACGCTCCTGCTCCTGAGACTTCTGCCTGCTCCAGGGGTACCTGCGCGGGGGCTGGTGGTGCCGGAGGAGTCAGGGCTACGGCATGGGCCGTCACAGCTGCTTCTAGCTCTGCTTGTTTTGTCTTTACATCCCTCATTTCCATAGCCAGCGACCTGACGGCTTGCACCAGGTCGGCTAGCTCTTGGGCTATATTCATAGCTCGTAAGCTCCTTCTCTCGGGAGAGAGGAGGTTGGTGCCGGTGATACTGTCACAAGGGGGGGGGGGAGGAATCGGAAGGGATCAAGGGAACAGGGCACAAACAGACAGGGACACTCGCCGTGAGTGGCGTGCGGCACGGGCTACCTGAGCTCAGCTCCTTGGCACAATGAAGGTCTCGAGTATGCCCGTCAGGATAGAAGGTGGCCTTATGATCCTACACAAGGATCAGGCCTCTATCATCATAGGGCGCCGAGGACTGTACACTGGGGCACCCTGCCCACCGTTCAACCACTCGCTCCCACAGCCACACTAGATACAAGGGGAAGGTAGTGCTTGGGCAGGTGCGAGGAGGGGAAGGGACCCAGAGGAGGCAAGGGGGGAACACGCCCACACGCAACCACAGGGTCAGGAACCGGAGGGGGGAGGAAGGGGGATGCACTCTCGCTCCGTTCACTCTCTCACCCACTCTGCTCACCCACACTACTGACACGATAGGGGCACACTCACCAGGCTCTCCCGAAATGGCAGCACCACAATCACACGAAGGCAGGGGGGAAGGACAACAAGGTTCTCCAGAAGGGATTCACTCTTATTGCAACACACGCTCCAGGGGCCAGTTTCAGATCACCGGCGCCGCCTGCTCTGCGGCGCCGGCTTTTATGCACAAGCCCCACCCTGCTTCCGGGCCTGGAGGCGCTGAGAGCGTCTGACGGGTTCTGGCCCCGCCCCTGGACGTTGCGGCAGTGTCGGGGCTGCTGGTGTTGCCGGAAGTGCTTGCGCCGCGGAGGGAACCCCCGCTGACGCTCCGGGGTCGTTCTCCTCGGCCGGCTTGTGCTGCGGGGGGTTTGGGTTTGCCGGG
>QEPC01014667.1:2249359-2267667 GCA_003113815.1 Sphenodon punctatus
GGGGGGGGGGGAGGAATCGGAAGGGATCAAGGGAACAGGGCACAAACAGACAGGGACACTCGCCGTGAGTGGCGTGCGGCACGGGCTACCTGAGCTCAGCTCCTTGGCACAATGAAGGTCTCGAGTATGCCCGTCAGGATAGAAGGTGGCCTTATGATCCTACACAAGGATCAGGCCTCTATCATCATAGGGCACCGAGGACTGTACACTGGGGCACCCTGCCCACCGTTCAACCACTCGCTCCCACAGCCACACTAGATACAAGGGGAAGGTAGTGCTTGGGCAGGTGCGAGGAGGGGAAGGGACCCAGAGGAGGCAAGGGGGGAACACGCCCACACGCAACCACAGGGTCAGGAACCGGAGGGGGGAGGAAGGGGGATGCACTCTCGCTCCGTTCACTCTCTCACCCACTCTGCTCACCCACACTACTGACACGATAGGGGCACACTCACCAGGCTCTCCCGAAATGGCAGCACCACAATCACACGAAGGCAGGGGGGAAGGACAACAAGGTTCTCCAGAAGGGATTCACTCTTATTGCAACACACGCTCCAGGGGCCAGTTTCAGATCACCGGCGCCGCCTGCCCTGCGGCGCCGGCTTTTATGCACAAGCCCCACCCTGCTTCCGGGCCTGGAGGCGCTGAGAGCGTCTGACGGGTTCTGGCCCCGCCCCTGGACGTTGCAGCAGTGTCGGGGCTGCTGGTGTTGCCGGAAGTGCTTGTGCCGCGGAGGGAACCCCCGCTGACGCTCCGGGGTCGTTCTCCTCGGCCGGCTTGTGCTGCGGGGGGGTTGGGTTTGCCGGGGCCAGGGGTGCCTCTGGGTTCATTAAAGGAGTTGGTGGTGAGTGGCGCTGGGGGCGGGGGTCCCTCCGGGATGGCCTAATCCTTACACTGTTAGAGGGGTTTTCGGGGCCCATGACACTGCACCCTATTACATAGACCCTGTTCCCCTTCCCTTTCCATCTTGCTCTTACTCATGTCTCTCTGCCCACTTCATTGCTCCTCTCCAGCATGGCAGTTGCAGTGCAAAGGCATTCCCTCTTTTTCCCTACTGGCATTGAGTTAGCTGCTTCTGCAGCCCTGTGGCAATGTCCATCTGCAAACAGTGTGACTCCAGGTCTAGACTCATAGTTTGGAAGCACTGGTATAGGGCATCCTGCCTTGAATGAGATCGTTGACAGCTTTGATGACATGAACCTGTCAAGAGTCCCTGCTGCGAGGAATCTACGCTTATGGTTTTGAGAAGCCCTCTGCCATCCAACAGCGTGCCAGCCTCCCTTGTATCAAGGGTGAGCCCTCCACACCAGCTGGGGCATCCCCAGGGATCCCCAGGGATCTGGGGCTGGACTGATGGGGAGGAGTCGTTCCTGGATGCCCCTCGAGAGTGTACAGGCTGCCTCTTGTTTTGGGATCTCTTAACGGGGTACCCTTTACTTCAAAGTCCCACGTCTCCGTGGAGCATTATTATTGATTGCTTTTGCTGTGTCAGCGATGGGTCTGGTTCTGAGATGGACCCCTGCTCTGAGGGGGGCATGGGAAAGAGGGGCACACGGGGGAGACAGGGATAAGAGGTGGGTTTTGAGGAGGGACTTGAGGAGGGTGGGGGCAAAGCAGACGAGGGCAGGGAGGGAGTTCCAGGCATGCAGGGCAGCGAGGGAGAAGGGAAAAAGGCGGTTGGGGGAGCAGGGGAGGTGTGGGAGGGTGAGGGAGGGGATAGAACAGGAGCGGAGTGCTCAAACAGGGGTTCGGAGGGAGATCAGGGCAGAGAGGTAGGGGGAGCGAGGTTGTGAAGGGCTTTGTAGGTGAAGATGAGGCGCTTGTGCAGAATACGCTCAGGAAGGGGGAGCCAGTGGAGAGAGGAGAGGAGAGGAGAGGCTGCACACCTGCTAATCATCCCCACCCAGGATTATCCCCCACCTGTTATCTGCAAACTCCCAATTTACTGTAACCAAGCCAAGGACGTGTACCTGAGTTCTTGCATCCTCATGAATGTTGCATCCCTTGTCTCTCCCTCTGTTCCCCCTTCCCTGTCTCCCCTGCCCCTGTCTTTAGATTGTAAGCTCTCAGGCAGGGACCATGTCTATCTTATTCTCTGTAAAGCGCCAGGTACATCGTTGGCGCTATATAAATGCTTATAACAATAATAACCAGAAGGTTGAACTAGATGACCTGTGAAATCCGATGCAACCCTAAGTGTCTATGATATCAATGGAAATGATGGACCAAGGATGAGCATTGACTCACGGTAGCATTGACCATTATCACCACTTTCCTTTCATCAGATCAGCCTCCAAGGAGTGTCATCACAAATATTCATACTGAAGTTCAAATTTATTTTGGCAAATTGGAAAGTTCACATTCACATTTGTTTGTGGGCAGAGCTATGGGGATGCTCTGATATATCGACTATGGAGCCTATTTTGAACACGCTCCTTTGGAAAATCCTGGGAGTTCCAAACAATACGCCAGTCAGCTTTCTTAGGGCTGAAACTGGGGTGTACCCCCTTGAAGTCTGGGCTAGGCAACGGGGTTTTGCCTACTGGATGAAGCTTATGGCAATGGATAGACACCGCCTCCCATATCAATGTTGGGCAGAACAACTGAAATTTGGCAATGACAAATTATGGAAATTTCTCCTTGCAAAATTACTGGCCTTCACAGGGTTTTCTTTTACCTTCTTCCACTACTATCAGGGAAAACGGAATAAAATTGTTTAAGAAACTGTTCAGGGACTTGCATATACAAACTGAGATGAAGCAGGTGCACAAGTCTAGGCTAGCTCCCCTATACTGGACATTTAAATCAACTTTCCAGTGTGAACCTTATCTACTTAATGTAGTGGATTTTAAACACAGGAAGTCTTTAACCCTACTGTGTTTTCAATTGATGAAATCAAAAGTATTGGAAGGCAGGTACAACAGAGTCCCGTATGGAGAGCGTCTGTGCCGCTGTAATCAACAGATAGAGGACTTGAGGCATTAGCATGTCCCTACTCCAAGGATATTAGGACTAAATTTCTCAAGGAACTTGTGCCAACATGGGCCATGGAGGACTTTAAGCTCAAAATAGGTCTTATACTAACTAATCCCAGTAGGGACAAAAGGATTAAGGTGGCAAATTTTGCTTATGCATTAGAATTTAGGAATTTGAAAGAAAATATATGAGTTGGAAGGGGGTGGGGTTTTATTTACTGACAATATCCTCATAATTCCATAGGTGAAATTGTCATGAATATTCTGCGTAAGTTTGGGTTATTTTAATTATGTAAAGATGTAAATTTGTATTTTTTCAGGGAGTTTATGAATTTTAAATGTGAAACTTTGTCTGAGTTATTGTTTTATATAGTGCAGCAACCGTATGGTTGAGTCAATAAACCTTTATCTATCTATCTATCTATCTATCTATCTATTTGTTTGTGCATTTGTGAAATTTGCATGAACTTTTCCTATTATTCAGGAAATCAGGATTTGGTATTCATAAGAAGAGCCATACGAGGTGAAACCAATGGTCCACATAGCCCAGAATCCTGTCTCTGACATTAACCACTTCAGAGAAGTGCACAACAGTGTCGGGGCTTCTGGGAATCATGTCTGGGAAGAGTTCTGCAGGATCAGGGACCAAGGGTCCAGGTGAGTCTGTGCAGGATTGGGTCCAGGGAATCAGGAACGGGCACACAGACCAGGGAGTAAGACAGAAAGGCAGGGGACACACAGTGGGCAAACACAGTCACAGAGAAGGCTCAAGGCAGGCAGGAAAAAGGACAGAAGAACCGGCTTTGGGGCAGGAGAAGACGGACTGGTTATTGAAACAGATACAGCCAGAATCCAAAACAGGAGCCAGGACAAGGCACAGCCAGTCCAAACACTAAAAGGCAGCAGGGCAGAGTAGTCCAAAGGCAGCAGAAGGGGGTTCTGGGAGAAGGAAGCAGGTCCAAGGCAAGTGGATCTGGTTCAGCAAGAAAGGGAAACAGGTGTCACCCACAGCCACGCTGGTCTACAGGCAGTGCATGCACCAGCAGACAAGGGATTCTCCAGCCATGCCAGTGCCAGTCCACAGGAAGCACCTGCACCAGTGGATGAGGGATCCTCCAACCATGCCAGCACCAGTCCACAAGCAACGCCTGCACCAGCAGATGAGGGATCCTCAAGCCACACCAGCACTGGTCCACAAGCAGCGCCTGCACCAGCAGACACGATATCTTCTGACCACACTAGCACCAGACCACAAGCAATCCCTGCCCCTCTACTATGGACACTGTGGGCCCAGCCAATCAAAGCCAGCTCCAGGTGCTCTGAGGCAGGACAGGAAGTTCTGGCCACTTCCTCCTCTCCTCCCTTTATAAGCAGATCCCAGCAAGGAGCTGTTGGCTTACCAACTCACTCTCCTGGCTAAGCCTCCCGTCACCTTCCTTACCTTGCCTCTTCACTCCCCCCTGCCTCCTCACTCCCACAGTCTGCTGCCATTGCCTGCCCCCTTCTCCACTGATGTGCATGCTAACTGGACTGCTCACCTGGATTTGACCCACACTCATACTTGACTATGCCTCTGCCTGATCCCATGCTAACTAGGGATATGCTAACAGAACGGGGTTCGGATGTTTCACCGTTTGGCCCAAAAACTTAGTTCAGGTTCATGGGTTCGGTCCCATGGACTTCGGACCCCCCATGAACGTTCTGAAAATTCAGCCACCTGGAGGCTTGGGGCACTCCAGGGGTGCCCGTGGGGACATGGCAGGCCATCGGAGACACAGCAGCAGCAGAGACCAGGAAGGCTTGGGGCTTGGTGGCTGGCCTAGCACCCCTACTTGGCCTGGCATTGCAGGCTGCCAGGCATCGGCGGAGCAGTGGCAAGAGGCCCAGCCAGATCTTGGTGACTGGCACCCCTACTCATCTGGGCACTGCAGGCTGCCAGGCATCGGCAGAGCAGCGGCAGAGGCCCAGCCAGGGCTTGGTGACTGGCATCCTTGCTTGGCCGGGAATTGCAGGCTGGCTGGCATTGGTGGAGCTATTCGGTTTGCCTTGCACAAAGCACTCCAGATTTTCAGCAAGTGCTCTGTGTGTGGCCATGAGTGGGTGCTCTGTATGGCACCTGCCACCTATGCGTTATGTGGTATGGCCAGCATGGCACTCCTACTTGACCAGGCATTGTAGACTGGCTGGCATCAGTGGAGCAGCGGCAGAGGCCCAGCCAGGGCTTGGTGGCTGGCACCCCTACTCGGCCGGACATTGCAGGCTGCCAGGCATCGGTGGAGCTATTCGACTTGCTTCACACAAAGCACTCTGGATTTTTGGAAAGTGCTCTGTGCGTGGCCATGAGTGAGTGCTCTGTGGTATGGCACCTGCCACCGATGTATTATGCCGTATGACCAGTATGGCACCCCTACTTGGCCGGGCATTACAGGCTGGCATCGTACTCAACCAATCTCAAGAAGCTCTACTGCAAACTGAGCAAACCTTGTCAGGTGGTGAATCTCATGGACACTCAGCCCGCACCTGCCAGTGCACTAATCCGAGCTATGCCCATCTAGAAGAGCAAGGAGCAAATGCCTGATGTGCAGTACCACCAGCAGCAGCAGACATTGGATTGCCATGGCACAGAGCCCGTGGCAGGGCAGAGGCGGCATCAGCAGAAGCAGGAGCAGCGGACATTTGATTGCCGTGGCACAGTACCCGTGGTACAGCAGCGGCAGCAGCAGCGGACATTGGATTGCCAGGGCACAGTAACTGCGGCTGGCACCCATCCTTGGCCAGGCATTGCAGACTGGCTGACAACAGTGGAGCAGTGGCAGAGGCCCAGCCAGGGCTTGGTGGCTGGCACCCCTACTTGGATGGGCATTGAAGTCTTGCATCCTACTCGCCGGATCTCAACAAGCTCTTCTGGCCTGCACCGGGTGACGCACCACTGACAGCGCTGATGGGAGGGGCAGAACATGGTGGCAACATAGCTCTCAGAGGGACAGCCATCGCCTCAGCACCAGACATCTCCTCCATAGGACTAGTATCTGCCTCGCTGTCCCCAATCTGAGATATGTCCCGCGCAGAGGAGTACTGGGACCCTGAGGCTGATTGACTGCCCATGCTGCAGCCACTCTCCCTGTGCCCCCCATAGCTTCTGCTGCTACTGTTGCTGATACTGCTGCTCCTCTCCCTGCTGCCATTACCCGGGGATCAGGCCCTGCCTCTAGCAGCTGGGGTGGGATCCACCAACTCTGGACTCCTGAGGATCACATGAATAATGGGGGACATTGGTGGCCCATGAGGAACATCCGACCCTGAAGCACCTGCTCCTGCAGCCGCAGCAGAGACAGCCACAACCTCCTGGACTGCAGACCTTTCAGTGCCCTGTGTGGCAGTGAAGGACACTGGCAGGAGGCAACGCTGAACCACACCCCTAGTGCCACTGCTGGGAGCCTCTGAAGTCTGTCTCCCAAAATCAGGCCTGTGCAGTTTGGGGCATGGTGATGCCTGCCACTCTGCTGGCACGGCCCCTGCCACCTCTACCACATGCCCCATTGCCTGCCTTACGGGCAGCAGAGCGGCCTCTCCTGCTTCCCTTCTCCATTTGTCCCACCCAAATAATGCAGAGGAAGATTTTATATTTTTTTAATTTTTTTATTAAATTTGGAATATAATTTCATATATACACTGCACTAACTCTAACTGCTATCAACTATTCTAAAACCTATGGAACTAAATTGAATATTATATAATGTCTACAAAGGCCTAGTCCTACAAACACACTATAAAATATTAAAACTGAATCACTACACACTATCTCTATCTATCTCTATAACTAAGCTAACTCCTACAACTATCTATCTATAGTATCTAATATCTAATATCTATATATAAATACACAGGAATTGGGGGGGGGGAACAGACAGCTCACAACAAACAACACAGGGAGGGGTACAAAACTGAAATGAAACCTAAATCAATCTAATCCTATTCTAAATAAATCCAAAAACAGGGGAAGAGAATCAGAGATGGAATATGTACAGGGAGGAGGGACGGATTCAATGGAGGGAAGGGAGAAACAACACAGGAAGGGGTAAAAAATAAAAATAACACCTAAAGCTATCTAATCTAATCTAATCTAAATAAATGAAACTATGGAGGTAAATGTGTGGAAATGGGTGAAATAGGAGGAGGAATACAAACTGCTGAGAGAGGGAGAGTTCTGAAAACGCCTGCTGACAGGATCAGTGGTTAGCTCAGAACGAATTGGAGGGGAGGGGCAATTACTTTTTTTACTTGCTGCGCCCGCCTTACCACAAGCCCTATTGGCTCCGTGCTGCCTAGTCCGTGGCCAATCGCAGACTGCCAAGCCAGTGGTCTGAGGAAGAGAGGGATGGTGATTGCTGCTGGCTGCTAGTCCAAGCCTCTCCACCCCTGGGGCCAGGATGTCTGCTCCTCAGCTCCCCCCCTCCCCCCCAGCCTGACAGCCGGTGCAGAGATACAGAGCAGAATTTCCTGCTCTGTATCTCCGCATGTTTGCGCTGGCAAAGCCGCGCGGGGGGGCTTTCAGACTGGCCGAACACCGTGCATATCCTGGCGTGCACATTCCCTCCTGCAGCCAAAATATGTGAGGGGGGGGGGGGCAGGTCTGAAAGTGGCCTTAGAGTCACACAAAGTCACAAGGCTGGAAGGGATGTCAAGGGTCATCTAGTCCAGCCCCCTGCACCACTGAAGGCCCAGTCACACCCCAACCATCCACAGAGAACTCCCACCAACAGCTACAAGTAACATGCAAAGCATGTGCTCTACCACCTGAGCCACCCCACCCCAATGTCTCTGCCCAGTTCCACTGCTGATGCTTGTGCTCCTGCTCACCTGGTTCAACTCCTCACCTTGTTGACTCTACCACTGCTGGATCCTTACAACAGGAAAGAAGATCCACCCAGCTTCCTGTGGCTGCAGGCCTACCTTTTACATTGCAGGCAGCCACCTAAGAAGCTGAGGGCACGGAGCGAGGCTAAGGAGGGATGTGGCCTGACTAGCACTGGGGAAGATCTTCAGCACCAGCCCTGAGCCCTGGCCCAGCTGTCTCTTCTCTAAACTGAAGAGCTCTAACCTATTGAATGTCTCCTTGTATGGAAGCCATTTGATACCTTTGGTTGTCATCTTTGTTGCCCTTCTCTGCACCTTTTCCAGTTCTCTTACGTCCTTTTTGAGATGGGGTAACAAGAACTGCACACAGAATTTGCACACCATGGGTTTATATAGCATAAATAGCAGCATTCTGATATTGTCTGATTTATTTTCTATCCCTTTCCCCATAATTCCTAGCATTCTATTTGCCTTTTTGACTGCTGCTCCATACTGAGCTGATATTTTCAGTGAAAAATAATTCTAATGCCTTTTTCATGAATGGTAACATGCAGCAATTTGTTGTCAGTATCATGAATTCGGCATTCAATAATATACACAACAAAATATTTTGTTTGGTTTTATTTATTTATTTATTTATTTATTGAAAGACTTAATATCCCGCCCCTCCTGCCACAGGCAGCTCGGGGCAGCTTACAACAACATAAAAACAATTATAAAACCATAAAATTATAAAAACATACCACTCCCCCCACATCCCTCTCCTCCCCCACCCTCTCCCCATCTCCCCCGCCAAACGCCTGATGGAACAGCCAAGTCTTAAAGCTTTTTCGAAAGGAGGGAAAGTCCGGGGCCAGACGCATCCCCACCAGAAGGGAGTTCTACAGCCTCGGTGCAGCGACCGAGAACGCCCTCCCCTGCGTGGCCCCCCCGGAAAACTCGGGGAACTACAAGAAGGGCATCCCACAGTGACCGCAGGGGCTGGTCCAGTACCCAGGGGGTGAGCCGGTCCTACAGACAGATAGGACCCAGATCGTGTTTTGATCTAAGCCAATTAAAAACAAAACCAACCAAAGTTGATGTAATTGAACTAACCAAATCAAATCAAACTAACAGAATTAGGTGTTCTATGGGACACCACATGATACTAACAAATAGCATATTTAAAACAAATAAAAGAAAGTATTTTTTCACTCAACAAAATTAAGTTGTGGAATTATGGCCAGAAGATTTAGTCAAGGCCAGAAGTATAGCTGTGTTTAAAAAAAGGATTGGATAAGTTTCTGGAGGATTGGCTGGGTAGGTTTTGGGGAATGTAACCTCTTGCTGACGGGAGCTGAAAGTGAGCAACAGGGAACAGATTGCCCCATTGTGACCTGTTGGGTACTTCTTCCAAGTGACCCAGATTGGCCACTGTCGGAGACAGGTGCTGGGCTCGACGGACCACTGGTCTGACCCATGATGGCACTACTTATGTTCTTAGGTGACACTGAATACGGCAAAGTCAAGAAAACCAAAGTCAATGTATTCAAACGTAAACTAAAGGTCAAATTCAAACCCAAGACAAAGTTTTCAAAGGGTGCAAATCCAAATTCCAGTATCACTTAAATTAAAGGAAGCAAACTCTCAAATGGAATTTGTAAATTCTTACATCAACTCTATCTCCGAGATGCCCCAGAAAACATCTTGAAAGGACAAGGCAGGGAAGGAGAGGTTTCATTTCCAACATTAAAAGCTATTTTTCCTCTTCCTTTAGTTGCTAAGTGTTTGTAAGAATGATAAGGCTTTGTATAGAGAGTCCCTTTATCTGTCTGATAAGGACTGGCTCATGCAAGAATCTTTTAGTACCCCCCACTAGTCTTTATCTGATAGATAAGGGGCCTCTTGTATAGCCTAGTGGATTGTATCTCTGAAGTCTTTTTTCTAGACCCTTCTCTTGTGGCATTTGCTCTGGTCTTGAGATTAATTTTGTGTTTTGTTCAAAGCAGGGGGATTCCGAGTGTAGGAGACTTGAAGTACTCAATGGGTTGTTAAGAAAACATTTTCCAGATAAAGATTATTTCAAAATAGAATTTGGTGCAAGTTGCAGCTAGATCCACTGAACGTTTCAATGCAACCTGGGCTCTTTCCTTATGATTTCTGAGATTTTCTGTCTACAGGGTCAACTCTAACTTTTCTGAATGCTATTAGGAATGCTGCTGCCAATTAATTTTCCCTCTGAGAAAATTAGAGAGCCACTGTAGTCTAGTGAATAAGGTTCTGGACTTAGAACTGGAAGACCAGGGTCATTTGTAGTAATGAACTCACTGCATGGCTGTTGGCACGTCACTATTAATTTATTTATTATTATTATTATTATTATTAGTCAATTTATATCCCACCCTTTTCCTCAGAGGACTCAGGGCAGCTTACAATAAAATAAAAATACAATAATACAAATGAAAACATACAAGAACCAAAACAAAACCCTCTCCTTCCCCACCCTCCATTACCTTGTTTCACAAAAGAATAAACCAATCATGTTATACAACCCCAACAACCAGTCCTACCATTCAATCAGTTCGTCTACCCCATATGTCAAGACTATCCCCTGTTCCAAAGACCAGGTACAGTGACACCTCCCCAGGATCCCTCATGTTTACACTCACCACCCTAGGACTCAGCCAGGGGACTAGCTAGGAGGTGTAGGCACTCAGGCCCCAGCCATGTCGCTCCCCACGACTCCAGCATAGAGGGCATAGGCCAAGGATGGCTGGACAGATTGCTAGCCTGCTGCTCGGGGACGTGAGCCACCCCAGATGACAGGCCAGCGAACGTTCTTGGCCTTGGAGACAAAGGCGCTGGCTTCTTCCCCACTGGAAGTTGGACTGAGTTAGGGCTTACTGGGCCACAACCTGCTCCACCAGCCCATATCACCTTCCAGCAGCTGTGCCTTGCCACATCTAATTAGCACCCACGCCCCCTCCAGTCCTGGGACTATAAAAGAATCTCCAGCCCAGAGCAGTCTGGGCTGATTATCTGCCTTGCTAGGTGCTTTCCATCTTGAGCCCCGCCGGCTGATTCTATCTTCTACGTCTAGGGATTGCTACTTGCTCTGTAGCAAACACTTGCTGATTCTTGGTCCTTGTAGGGTCCTGTTCCTAATCCTCCTTGTATCACTCCATCCCCACCCAGTTCTCCTTCCTTGTCCCTATTTCTCCTTCCCTGCACCTCTCCTAACTCTCCTTCCTTGTCCCTTATCCCCCACCCTCCTTCCTCATATCTTGCCCCAATCACCCTCCTTCCTGAGACTCTGACTCCTCCGCTGTCCCCTTTCCCTTGTCCAGGCCTCTGCTTGACCCCAGTCTCACGCTGAGTCGCCTTTTCCTGTCCTTTTCTATCGCCTTGCTGCTTCTCACCTTCCTGTGCAAGCCTTCCCTTTTCCCCAAGACCTCTGACAAACCCAGCTTTCCCACAATGAGGGGGTTGTTTCCCTCTTGTGGGACGCTACTGAGAGGTCACCCTTTCCCCTCCCCAGGAGCAGTGATAGTGACACCATATTCCCCTACCCCATATTTCCCCATAAGAATCCCTCCCCCCCCCCTTGCCCACCCAACTGTCTCTCAACCTCAGTTCTCCCATCTGTAAAATGGGAATCATCCATTTATTTATTTATTTATGAAATCATTTACTACCCCGCCCCTCCTGCTCCAAGCAGCCTGGGGCGGCTTACAAAGTTAAAACACATAAAATCAATAAAACCAAAAATACAATAAAATACAATAAAAAGAGAAGGCACAAAACCAAAACCACCACCCCTCCCCATCCCACCCTACACCCCATCTCCCTCGCCAAAAGCCAGGTGGACCAGCCAGGTTTTACACATACGACAGAAGGAGGGGAGATCCAGGGTCACCTGGGCCTCCACTGGGAGGGAGTTCCACAGTCTAGGTGTCACCACCGAGAACGCCCTCTCCATAGTGGCCCCCCGGGCCACATGGAGGTCCTCAAGAAGGGCGCCCCCAGTAGACCACAGAGGACTTTCCAGAGTGCAGAGAGTGAGGCAGTCCCACAGGTAAGACAGGCCAAGGCCGTATAGGGCTTTATAGGTCAAACCAATACCTTGAATCAGACCCGGAAAACTATAGGCACCCAGTGCAGAGCCCAGAGCACCAGTGTAATGTGCTCATGGTGACCCATCCCCGTAAGGAGACAGGCCGCAGCATATAGTCCAGTATCGAGGTAATGAAAGCATAGATGATGGCCAGAGCTGCTATTTTGCAGGAGGGTGTGGGATAAAAATATTTCCAAATAAATAAATAAATAAAATGGTGGCCAGGTCACTATCTGAAACATAAGGCCGAAGCTGTCACACCAGATGTAATTGGCGAAACGCACTCCTCACGACAGCCCCCACCTGGAGATCCAGGCTGAGCTGCAGATCGAGGCGCACGCCCAGACTACGGACCTGGGATACCGTTGGAGGGCGGATCCCATCAATTATGGGAACTGCCACATCCACTGCCCTTCCCACCACCACCATCACCTTTGTCTTGTCGGGATTCCACTTCAGTTGGCTCGCTCTCATCCAATCCCCAACAGCTGCCAGACATCCGGTAAGCACCGACACTGCCGGGCGTAGGTCAGATGAAAACAAGAGGTAGAGTTGGGTGTCATCAGCATATTGATGACACCGCACCCCATAACATTTCACGACCTCGCCAAGTGGCTACATATACACGTTGAACAAGAGCGGGGACAGGATAGAACCTTTCGGGACACCACAGGTGAGGTCCTGTGGAGATGAAGAAGAATCTCCAAGCACTACACGTTGAGTTCTCCCAGCCAGGAAGGAGCAGAACCAGTCAAGGATGATCCTGCCCACTGCAGTTTGATTCTGCAAGTGAGTCACCAACATTTCATGGTCAACGGTATCAAAAGCAGCCAACAGATCTAACAAAATTAGCAGGATCAAAAAACCCTCATCTAATTCACAGCGAAGGTCATCGACCAAGGCCACAAGCGCAGACTCCGTGCCATAGCCCAGATGAAAACTGGACTGAAAGGAATCCAGATAACCAGTACGGTCTAGATGCCCCTGCAGCTGCTGGGCCACCACCCGCTCAATAAACCTCCCTAAAACAGGAGCTCCCGCTCCCTGCCATGGTAGCAAACCCACCAGGAAGGAAGCTGTAAGAGTAGGTGGGGGCAGGCTGGGGCCAGCACTTCACCCCTGCCCACTCTGAAAACTTCCTTCTTGGGTCGGGGCCCTTTGCAAGTGGCCTCAAAGTGAACACCACTAGAAAGTCTTCAGAGGGGTGGGGTGGGGGGGGCAGAGTTTTGGCTCCGCTCCCTCTCCCACCCACTGTGAAAATGTTCTAGTTTTCTTGCGCTGCTGGCAAAGGGCCCCCTAAAGTCCAGGGCCTGGGCTCACCTGAGCCCCCTCACTCCAAGGTAGCTACTCCCCTGAGGCAAAGGTCCATCCAGTCCAGAGGATAAGATCCAACATAAAGAATTTCTATTCCTGTTTATATTCCTGCATAGGATCATTTTAATGGGAAGGGAAAACAGAGAAAATGTAATAAACTATATAAAAACCTTGCATAAACAAAATGATTATACACTTATAAGTACATACTTATAAACCTAATGAATTATCCTTTATCTGTCCCTATTCCACAGCTAATTAAATATCCCCACAGACTTACAATCTCCTGACACTTTTGAATCTTGCTGCAGCAGAAGTTCCCAGGAAGCAGCTTTGCTACCACACCAGTTCTCTACCAATCATAGGCTTTTCCCCCACATTACCTGCTTGGCAAATCTCCCGGCACTGAATCACCCAGCTGAGAATCTTATGCTGATCTCTGCACATGGGCGTGGGGGTAAAACGTCATCAGCCGGATCTTGAGGTATTTCTTCTTATGAATGACAGGGCTGGATTTTGAGCCCTGTCATTCGTAAGTAAAAATGCCACAAGACCTGGCCGATGACGTTTTTACCCCCGCATCCATGTGCAGAGATCAGTGTAAGATTCCCAGCTGGGTGATTCTGCCCCAGGAGATTCGCTGGGCCAGGTAATATGGACAAGCACCCATAGTTCTGTCATCAGGGCCGTGGCATTAGGCCCCGCAGGTTTTAGGGCCTCAGCAGTGCTCCAAGGACCTTTAGCCCCAGAGCCGTCCTGCATGGAACACAGAATGAGGGGCATCTGGGACATGGGGTCAGGAGTTAAGAGGAAAGGAAAGGACTTGGAGCAGGGCAGGACTGGAGATCAAAGCTAGAAGCAGATCAGGGCTTTGGGCAAGGACTTGGAACAGAGCAGAGCTAGGGAAACAGGAACCAGGGCAGGACTAGGAAATTGGGAGCAAGAACCAGACAAGGTCAACAACAAGAAGTGAGTAGAAGTTCCACCCAGCTTCCTGTTGCTACAAGCCGGGCTCATATCCTGGCTAGCAACCAACCAGGGAAGCTGGGAGGCATGGCAGCAGCTGGTACAAGCTGGAGGGGGCGTAGCAAGGGCTACAGCTGAGGAGAGTGAATAGGACCAGGAGCGAGCTGAGTCAGGCAGTTGTGATGGTGCTCCAGGAATCCCAAAGATAGGGGTTCAAGACATGGGTCCTGACCCCACCCTCAGGATCAGCAGTGCTTTTCCCAGGGCTCCTATGAAGTGACGGTTGGGAATGACAGCATTTTGTTCACAAATATTCATTTTAGCTATTACGTTTTAGATAGTTTGACTATTTTGTCCATTTCAGTATTTTATTTACTTTGGTTGTGTTAATATTTACCAAAGTGAACAAAATGCCTGAAACAAATAACCAAGTAAACCGAAATATCCAAAACTGAACACCGACATGGACAAAGCTGAAGTAACAGATAAACCATTTTCATCTGTGTGAATGAATAGAATTTGAATTGATAGCTGAATACGTGAACTACATGTGAAATTACCTAATTAACTAGCAATTTCAGCCCTACCAGGTACCTCCCTCCTCACTTTAGTCCCAGTTCTTCATGGAGGTACCTCCTCTTTAGCCCACCTGGTTGTGGGAACACAGGGAAGATTAAACTGAGGTAGGAGATACTTATCTCCCCAAAAAAGTAGTCCTATGGAAAAAGTCCTCAGGCTTCAAGTCAGGTGATATGTTTGTTATAGTAACTTGCCTGTCTAGTGGAGAGCAGATTTCTTAATCTAGAGACACACTTTATCTTGCCTCTTATTTATTTGTTATCATTATGTATCACAAAATGAGGGCTTCTTTCTGCTTTTAATGACTGAAAATAATGTGGTGTTGACAGCAGAATGGCTCAATGAGACAAACAAGCTACATTGACAGTAGTTGGCCCTCCCCTTCAACACAACCCAACCCTACAGGGGTCAGGACCAACAATTTTTTTGGTTTGTTTGTTAAGAATAATTTTTTTAAAGACAGCATGACCGGCCCCCAGCCCGGCCCCCGGCCCACCGGGAATCCTCCCGGTGCATTCAATGGCCAATCCGCCCCTGGGTGATGTAAAGAGTGCAGTCAGCACCACATATGATATAAACTGGGGGTAGGAAAGTTTAGGGCAGCAGGAGTGTCCACAATGTCGATCCCAACTGATTGGTCAATCAGAAGGCCTGGGGAATTCCCACTCACTGTCAAATTGACTGGGCTTGTGCGTGGGGAACTTCACAGCACTGTGACACCATGGCTCTTGGAAACCAGGCATGATTATGTCAAAAGGGGGCAGGACAGAGCTCCTCAGCCCCACATCCCGTACATTTACTTGCAGACCCAGCTGTCTGTTAATCTCTGGGGGCTGACACCTGGCATGGTTACTCCCTGCCCAGGCAAGTCTGATCACCCATGGTCCAGTGGGTATGTGTTATTAGGATAGACTTAGAGAGACCTGGATTCAATACGATTTTAAGGAAAAATACAGTTTGTTTTGGGCAAAATTGCCACAGAAGCATTTGAAAGTTTTTCTACCCAGAAATGACAGCTGATTAGCATATCCAAAATCAGATAAAATCCAAGCATGGGAACACCCTCAAATTTGCATCTCAAAATGGCAGCCATATGCTAATTTTCATTTAAGTCTAATTTCTCAGTAAACAGTTATTTTTCACTTTGGTAACATCCTGTTGGCCAGTAATTAATTTTAAAGGTCTAAAAAATAACCACTGCAAGCCCATAAATGTATGAATTTTAAAAATTATAAGAAACATATAACTAATAATAAACTAATAATAAAATGAAATTATTTAAATAATAAAAATGATGAATGGGTCTGGCCTAAGCGAGATTTAAACAGAAATTTATGGGAGGAATGCACTTATGCACATATTGAATGGTAAAGCGGTTTCCAGAGCTCTACGTGGTCATATAATCGTTTATGCTGCATTAAGTGCTTTACTAGGTGAAGATGTATTTCCTAGTAACAAAGATCAAAGCAATCACAGTCTGATCATAACAGCATCTGAGCTGTATGTAGATGTCATGTCACATAATAAGTCACTACATGATGTAATTTCCAGTGATACACTGTCACATATATTGATGCACTGACTGCATAGCAAACTGAGGGTGATTTCAGACGTTACGCGTCTGACATTCACCCCCGCTGAACCACAGTCAAACACGGGCCGCGTTTGACTGTGGTGAACGTCTGTTGGCTCACCGCCAGATGTGCACTACAGTCAAACGCAGCCCGTGTTTGCATTCACCACACTTCTCGACCTCCGGATGCGAGGAGGTCGAGAAGTGTGGTGAAAGGCCACCACGGTCGTGGTGAATGGAAAGTAATGCCTGGTTACTTACCAGGCATTACTTACGCGGTCAATGGGAGTTACCCCCACCTGTGGTTGCAGCAGCAGCCGGATTGGCCACTGCCGCTGCCCGTTGAGAGGGGGGAGGGCCGCCGGGGAACGCAGGGAGTGGGGCCATGCGGCAGCACACTGCACCGCGTAGTCCCACCCCCTCCAGGGGGGTGCTGCTTTAGACATGACAGGCAGCCACTTTCATCACAGGCCGTGGGGAGGTTTGGACCATGGCCAGGGGCAATGGGGCGCACGTCTATTGGCGTGCCCCTTCACCCCCGGCCGTGATCCGAACCATCCCCATGGCCCGTGGTGAAAGCGGCCGCCTGTCACATCTGAAATCACCCTGAGTTATGCAATAATTCTAAAACCAGTCAGCTTTGGCTGGAGTATCAGCAAATGGTAAATAGTGTTTGTAAGCTCATTACTGCTGATAAGACTGGTTCGTGGGATTTGCACCTGGAAGCTATGTACAAATCTCTTTCTATTAGTACAGCAGCTGGCCACCACAACTACCTGAAATCAGGCTACCTGTACTTACAGAATATGCTTCTTTTATCTAATGAGCACCCTAATTTCTACACCATGTTTCAGAAAGGACTGCACGTAGTAAGAAGAAGTAACAAACTTTGGGCAGGACAAGGTACCAATCTCATTATAAAGCAGGTACTGATGCACTTTCTAAAAGAAAGGGGAGGTCTGACACATGGTAGTGGGTTGACAGAAATGGAGAGGGCATTATGGTTGCTGTCAATGCCAGTATGCTCCAAATATAATCTAGCTATGCAAAAGTACACTGATATTTTGTATCGTACAAATGAACAACAATGATACACAGAAGGTCTCGAACCGCTTAAGACCGATTTCACCATTCCATTCCAACACTTCCTTACAAAATATTGTCAGTGGAGTCACAGCACAATTGAGTGTAAATGTTCATGAAATACATGATATCGGCAGTGAATTGGTCAGCAAGATGAAAGAACAGCTCGTCTTCACTTATTCCATACAAAAGAACTGTTAAGGCTATAACGTTAGCTTCTTCTTCTGCTGTGAGGTTACATGGTGAAAACGATGTGACCATAGACCCTGCATTATTGTTCCAAAGATTGCTGATAGTAGCTAAGGCATGTGACATGAACCTTGAGGACATGCTACAGTATGAACTATGTGCATACCCACTAGCTTTATTTGAGTCAAAGTCGATAAGTCGCAGTTAGCACACACTATTGCAGGGTATGTTCAGATGAAATGTGGAGGTGCAGAATTAGAACATCCCCAGACAACGGAGCAGAATGTGCTAGATGGAAGATCACTACTTCATTGCATATCATTATTATTATTTTTATTATAAACATTTATATAGCGCCAGTCATGTGACCTGGTGCTGTACAGAACATAGAATTAGACGCGGTCCCTGCTGGTGGCTTACAATCTAAAAGACAAAGGGGGGAAGACAGGGAGAGGGGACAGTGGGAGAGACAGGGGAGAAGACAAACAAACATTCAAGCGGATGCAGAGTCTCAGGTGCGTATGCTTGGCTTGGTTACAAAGAGGTTGGTAGCAGCAGTCAGCAGAGGAGGGCCGACAGTAAGTGTACGGGGAAAGACTAGCAGGCATTGGGAAAGGCAGCAAGGAAAAGGTGGGTCTTGAGGAGGGATTTGAAGGAGCGGAGGGAGGAGGCAAGGCGGATG
>QEPC01014667.1:2283203-2295574 GCA_003113815.1 Sphenodon punctatus
GGGTTGGGGGGGAACAGCCATGGGGTGGGGATGCAGCAGGGTGGGGGAGGATGCAGGGTGGGGGGGAACAGGCTCAGCCTAGGGGGTGATGGGGGGAGGGGGACCCCCCTCCACACCCATCCCCCCCTGGGGGTGGGGAGGCCGGGTACAGGGTGTGGGAGGGAAGGGTCAGCTTAGCTAATTTAAGCTTACCTGCTCAGTCTCTGTTGCAGGCAGCGGGAGTGGCAGCGCACGGTGTGACTCCTCTCTCTCGGGGGACTGAGGCAGGGAGGAAGCATGCATGTGCACTGCTCCCCCTTCCTGTCCCCTGAGCCAAGAAGCTATCTCACCAGGGCTGTCAGCGCAACCGCCCTGGTGAGATCTTCCATTGCGCCCATTGAGCGCAATGGAAGGCTGTAGCCCCTCCCTCCACAGCACGTCCCATACGTGCTGTGGACAGGGGAGCTCAGCCACCCCAATCGCGTTTTCCATAGGAAAACGCTTTGGGCAGCTGAGCAGCTGAACCTTTTTGTCCCTTCGGGGACCCACTCCCTCTCCCAGAGGAGTGGGTGGGTCCCCGAAGGGAGAACGGGTTCAGAACTTCAGTGACAGCTACAGCAGCCTCTGCAGCAGCTCAGAGGCTGCTGTAGCTGTCATAAACGGCGGCGTGGTTTTTTTGTTGTTTTTTTTAAAACTGTTGAAGCCGCGGCGGTGCCCCCGCAGGGCTTTGGCAACTTCAGGAGACATTTTTGCTTGTTCTGCTTTCCTACTGCTGCTGGGTTATGCCATGCCACTGGCCTACCATCCCCCTGGCTCCGCCTACCGTCCCCCTGGCTCCACCCCTAGGTCCGCCAGCCTTACTGCCCCAGTGCCCCTCCAACAGCAAAATCCATCAGCCGCCCCTGTGGGAGAGACTGAATAAAGCAAAGTGATGGTCAGAGAAATGAAGGGCATCAAAGGAAAGATCTGGGAGAGAACAGTTTTTTGAAAAGACAACGTCAAGGGAGTGGCCATCACGATGCATCAGGCAGTCAGTCCACAGGCAAAGTTCAAAAGAAGAGGTCAGCAAGAGGAAGCGGGAAGCAGCGAGCTAGTGGGGGTGTCCACATGGATATTGAAGTCTCCGAGAATGAGGGTAGGAATACTGTTGTCAGCAAGGAAAAAGGAAATCTAAGTGTCAAAATCAAAGAGAAAAGAGGAGGGAGATCCATGCTGGTGGTGGTACATGACAGCAACACAAAGGTGGAGGGGGGAGTAGAGACGAGCTCAACGGGCTTCAAAGGAAGAGAAAGAGTGATAGGGCAGAGTGACCAAGGGTTGGAACTGGCAAGATTTGTCAAGGAGCAGGCCAACACTGCCACCGCAGCCATCAGAGCGTGACGAGTGGGTGAAGGTGAGGCCACCAAGGGAGAGGGCAGCAGGAGTGGCAGTGTTACAGGGGGGAATTCAGGTTTCTGTAAGGGGAAGGAGCTGGAGGGAGTGGGAGAGGAAGAGATTGTGGACACTGGACCCAGCTCTCTCCAGAACTGCCCCAGCCTGAAACGAGGTCACTCTTCCTGACACCCATTTCCCTGGAGTTTCCCAAAGCACAAAAATTAGGCTAAAGGTTTGCCCAAGTTTCTAATCTGGGGGGTCCCCTCAACTGTGTCACCCAATATCAGTATCACACAAGCACACGTTGCTTAGTTAAATAATTTTATATTTGTAAAATCAAATTAAGTACAATGCAAGATTGATTCAAGAGTGTAAGTCAAATAAAAGAATATCACGCTAACGCAAAGCTCACATTACTTGTGAATTCCCTAAGCTAAAGTCTTACCCTACTTGAGTTCATGTTTAATGTCCATATGTCTCAGCCAGATGTTAAGGCTAGGTGCCATCTTCATTGTTTTGAGATGCTTTTCAATCCATGTGGCAGGGCTGAACCACAAGATAGCACCTCCCATGAAGAGGAGCTAAGATGGCGGCCACAGCAAGTGGCTAGGTTTGGGGTGTGGCTTGTGCTATAAGAGAAGAGACAGCTCCAGGAAAAGGGTAGTATGTACTTGGCTGTCAAGAAAGCACATCTCTGGAGCTGCTGCCTGGAAGGTCCTGACTTGGAACCAGAAGGATGGAAGTCTGAACCTGAGTTGTGAGTGGTGGAGCTAGTCTTAGACTGTGTTTCACTAAGCTCAAGAGTGATATACTGTTGAATGAACAGAGGTCTGGTGCCTGGCCTAGGAGATAATTGTGTGTGAATAAACTGATAATTAAGACTGAACCTACCATGTTCATGGCTAGGCAGAGTAAACCTTTTTTAAATGATATTGCTCCCCAAAATTATCTATAAACTGATAGCCCTCCCTATTCAAATACCAGAGGCCTTTTTTAAAGCCTGTGATAAACTGATGACCGAGGTAATATAGAAGGACCATAAACTGAGAGTAAACAAGCAGACATTAAAGAGACCCACAGATAAGGGGGGTATTAATCTCCCCGACATTCGCCTATATAACCGTACCGTATGTCTAGGGCCCCTAAACAACTGGTATAACCAACCTAAAAATGTGAAATGGACGGAAATAGAGCAAAGCATGCTATCTACAATAGAGTTAAGAAATATAATAGCAGATGCAGGAACCCCAAATAAGAAGCAATGGGAAGCTCACCCATTTGTGTGGACAAATGGCAAGGAATAATAAAGAAATTGAGAATAGACAAATCATATTCCCCTTACTCACCAATGGAGCTCCTGATCCTTCAACCGCTACAACAGGCAATACACCTAAGAAAGAAAATAAAAGAGAAGGGGTTAGTGAAAATTAAACAGCTCATGAAAGGCAAGGACATATTAAGTAAAGGGGAGATGGAAACTAAATTAGAACATAGGATTAACATTTATGAGTATCTACAAGTTAAACACGCAATCACCCATAACAATAAGGGAGAGAAATACTCAAGGGAAGCAACAACTATAGAAAAGGTTTTATTGCACAGTGCAATTAAAGGCAGATTGGCAAAAATCTATAGAGTTTTAAAGGCAGTATGGTACAGCAAAGACCTCAGTTACATCAAAATATGGGAAAGGGATTTGAATAGAGAAATAACAAAACAGGAAGAAGCCAAGATTATAGAATACATGCACACGAGCGCATACTCAATGGAAATAAAAGAATGCCAGATTAAGTTGGTAAGCAGATTTTATATGACCCCAATGCAATTCAAACATGTAGTTGGAAGGGAGAGAGGGGAGTGCTGGAGGGAATGTGGGGGGCAGGGAACTTATGTACACTGCTGGTGAAGCTGTATTAGAGTGCAACCCTTATGGAGGAGTGTATGGTCAAAGATGGAGGAGATCACCAAACTCACCATCCCGTATAGACCAGAGATTGCACTTCTTGGACTCTTTCCCGAGGTGAAAGCGCTACAGCGACAGGTGGATTCCTGCTCGGCTTTGATACAAGCGGCAAAGGAAGTCATTGCATTACACTGGAAGGACAAAGTGACACTGTCTGAGGGTGAATGGATGAATAGACTCTGGTATCGCCTATCCATGGAAAAGATATCAGCGAATATATTAGATAGGAAAAAAGCATATACCACAAAGTGGTTCCCCTGTGTATGCGTAATGAACAAAGAAAAATTACCTGAGGATCAACACGCGCACCTATTTGAGTATTATATCTGAGAGAAAAGAGAGACATAAAAGCTTCCTGAACACGGGGGGGAGGAGGGAAATAGTTGGGTTAGTTTAGTTACATTTGTTGAAACTATTATATGTCGACAATGGGTGATTTCAGACGTGACGGGGCGGCATTCGCCCCATCACGGACTCACCCTAGTGATTCCCCACCGGGATCAATACTGGCACGTCAATAGACGTATCGGCTGATCCCGGCGGGGAATCTGGGGAGGGGGCGGGGCTGTGCGGCGTGACGTGCAGCTGCACAGCCCCCCCACCCCCGCACTCCCTAGGCCGGCCGCCCCCCCACCCCCCGGGGCATTGACCATGGCCCGGAATCCCGCCGCTGATTCCAGGCTGTGGTCCGGGGACAGGCGAGACGATCCCCCTGATCACGGGCGGGAATCACATTGAACACGCAAACAGAGATGGTCCGGGCAGGACCTCCGTTTGCGTGTTCAATGTGATTCCCCCCCGTGATTCACGGGGGTGAACATCTGGCGGACGGCTTCCGTTCGCCACAACAGATGTTACGAGACCACGATCACCATGTGGGAATTCCCCATGGTTAAGCGTGATCTCGTAACGTCTGAAAATACCCAACGTTATGAGATATAAGAATATAAATAAAAAACTTTAATAAAAAAATAATAATAATTAAGACTGAACCTGTGGGTATCTCTCCACTTTGGGCCTAATCCTGTATGCACTTAACCCATGGTAAAGTGGGACCCCTGCTACAGTCCATAGTCCTTGCTTTAATCTTGCAGACTGCCTGAATGTCCCCCACCTCTCTTTTGACTGTTGTTGAAGTACTTTCTTGATGGCCTTCCAGACCATTCCAGGAGCTTCTTTGCTCATCTCTCACATAGGTCACCTCTCACTCCTAAATGCTCCATTTACATTTCTATTGTATTCTTTATCTGTCCCAGATAACCTGCTAAACTTGATTTTTGTGGGCTCACAATCTTCTTTTTTTAAATTGAATTTCCTTACACAGCTCTCGCATACAAACTTTTGTCATGATTGTATTTATTCCTTAATACTTTCTCTATGCATACAAGGATCATATTAGCCCTTTTCGTCACAGCATAACATTCTGGGTTCATTAGGCAGATTTCTACACTGAGGCCTATGTTACGGAAAATTTGGGAGAAAAACCAAAAAGAAACTGTCCCGTGTATGCTATGAACCAGTGCAACAAACTAACAATTACTAACATTACTTAGTAATATGGGATAATTAATATAACAGAAGTAACTAATAACAGTAATATTATAATAACAATACATTCTATTTATGCAGTGCTGCCCTTCTCACTGAAGTGAATGGTATTACTATTCTTATAATTATCTATTACTATTGTTCTGAGTCCAGAGGATATAACGAAGTGGCTTTGATAGTCAAATTCTATAAATATTTATTTTTTTAACTAACATTTCCATTAATTTAATTTTAATTTAATTAATAATTTTTTAAGGGGTGGGGGCTTCTGTACCATCAAAATTTTCAGAAATGTAACAACTTTACTCTGGAGCTGTGGTATAACAAAATATTTAATGTTCTGGTTCTGGAAATACTGTTCCACTAAGTGCGCACCCAAGAGAAGTGCCAAAAGCAGTCACATATCTGGAAACTTGGACCCCTTTTAAATTATATTCAGAAAGGAAGGGATTCCCAGTCAATAAACTAGAATCTCTGGCCGGGTTGTAAACTGAAAATAAACAAGAATGCATTCTAACTGGGTTAATTTATGTGCTGGTGAACACAAGGAATATTAAGCTATGTATGTATGTACCCTAAGATGTGCCATGTGTTTTATGGTTGATGTATCTCTGGGTGTTTTTACACACACATTTCTCCTGCATGTTTGCTGTTACATCCTGAACTTTCTGTGTGTCTAAATCACTCACCCAGATCTTAAACATCCGGATCTTTGAACTTCTGCGTAGAACTTCTCCCAGAACTTTTGTGTGTAAAACGTTCTCCTGGTAAACTGCTTTGCTCCAGGCAGCTGTGGTCACTTGGTTTCCATGGCAGCCTGTCACATCTACAGCTGTGGCTACTTTAGGCTGCCTCAGGGCAGTGTTTGTGTGAAGAATGCATCCAGGAACTGCCTCAGGGCAGTGTGTGTGTGAAAAATGCATCCGGAACTTACTTGTGGACTTGTAAACCCAGAAGATTGAAAAATCCGGAACATTTTAAGGCGTGTGTAAAAATGCCCAGTGTCATGTGCTTAATAAAAAGTTTCCAAAAAACTGGGTGGCGTGATCCTCTGGGCAGACAGCACCAGCAAGAGACTTGCTGGGTCTGGAATTTTGATGCATCCAGGCTCTGCTGGAATCTGACTCAGCCTGAGTCTGATGCAACCAACTTCGGCCCCGCTCCCCTATGCAATGTTGTAATGTAACAATGCTTGCAGAGGGCGTGGCACCATCAGAAAGGGGCAGAGCTAGAACTCTTCCTCCCCTTCCTGATGTGGCCCTGCTCACTATAGAGTTCTGTGATGTCACAGGGCTCCATAGCGGGCAAAGCCTCCTCCAGATGGGGAATATCGTGCCCTATCCAATGGAATAAATTGGCTCGTATTGGAATCAGCACAAGTAGTTAGCACACGTGAGTCCAGCTCACTTCAAAGGGACTCAAGCTGGCGCCAAGTGCTAATAGCAGCACTATCTAGTCTACTCAGACGATCATGATCTAAAATTGAATGACTTATAGTAACAGGCAGTTTCGATCTATTTTATGTCAGGATAATTACTTCAGAGGGTTCAGTTTTTCAGTTTCACAATAATTTTTCCTGGTGACTAATACTCATGCTGCTGAAGTTCTGATCTTGGAGAACAAAGTACTATTCTTGGCTATGCTAAGGAAGAAATCTAAAGGCAGCAGAGAAAAGAGAAAAAGAGAGAAGAGGATTAATAAATTACAGTTGTTCCCGTTAGCATCCATCAGATAGGGCAATCCTCAGGAGTACAGCTGGGCTGCTGTTATTCAGGTCAATGCCTCCTTTTGTGATTGCCTTCTCCAAAAACAGCAATTTTTAAATGATTTATGCATAATAATCTCTGCATAAGCATCTCTTATTTATCACTGAACATGTAAAGAGAACTTTGGACCAGATCCATTAGGCGGGCAAAAAGCTGAGTCAGATAATGACATACAAATAACGAAGAATATTCTTAGATCAAAAAACCTTTGGTTTAAGAAAGGAGTTAAGGCTCTTACAAATTCACTCATGCTCCAAAAAGCATGGAAATCATAAGTTAAGGCTCCTGCCTTAACTTGCACACCATGCAATCAATAAAAATATTGTATAGTTTCACATATTGTGTTTGCTTACAACATAGGCCCTTTTTAAACAGGGGGGGGGGGATGTCCGTGGGCAGTGCATGGGTGCAGGCATACAGACACCCCCATCCCCCCACACATCCCCAAGTCCGGAGCAACGTGCGTTTTTGCCAATTGCTCCGTACACGGGGGGGTGGGGGGTGTCTAAGGATGCGTGTGTGGCAGCAGCGCACACCCATATACCCTCACTTTCACACAAGACACTCCCCCACGTGTTCTATGGGTGGGCATACGTCGGAGCGTCTCATGTAAAAAGGGCCATAGGCTCCATGCACCCACACTTTGTCTTGGTCTTTCAGCCCCAATCCTCTTCCCCTGCAGATTGGGGGCAACACCGAAGCTGGGGACAAAAAGCTACTCCCCACCCCAGTATTATGTGCATGACCTCTGTCTCCACTGTGGACACAATTTCTCCTTCATTGATAGCTCCTTTCTCAAGCAGCCGCTCAAGTGCATCTGCTCACTGCACAGGTGATTAAGGGCAGGAGAATACTTGCTAGGGTACACTAGCACTACACTAAAGTCCCCATCATGCTGTCACAGTACTGGCCTGAGTTTGATTGGCAGCCAGACAGCAAGTTTCCCTTTCAGCCCAAACTTTGCTCCCAGGTGTAAAAAAAAAATCCTGCTGGGGAGGGGTGGGCCTGTGTGGGCGGGTCCTGGATACAAGCAGCCTCTGTCCTCCTGACTCCATCCTTTCTCTCAGTGATTTTCCCTTTCAGCCCCAGCTTTGACAGTTTCACCGGGGGGAAGGGGGGAAGTGGTGGGGAGGGATTTTGCTTCAAAGACCCCTCCTTTTGGAGACTTTCCCTTGCAGCCCTGCAATTTGTCACTGTAGCTGGGGATCTTCCCAGGGCCACACGGGGGCACTGGGGTGTCAATAGGGGAATTAGCAAAACCCTCTGCCACGCCTATTCAGCCCTCAGTCGGCTGAATTTCCCCAAGTAGGGGTGTGTGTGCACTCTGTGGGGTTCCCCTGTAGGGGCCCCACCCTTGAACTCCTACTGCCCCTCAAAGCGAGCCAAGGCCTACGCCACCATATGTGCACATGGTACATCCTGGGCTTGAAGCTAAAAGCCCTTTCAGTTCTCCACCAAGGTCCTTCTACTCTCCTGGAGTCAGGAGCTCATAGCCCGAGCTCCTACTCCTACGGCCTCTCTCTCAACTGAGCCCTGGCCCTTTATAGATCCTGAGCATGCTCAGTTCTCCCTGCGCCTACTGAGCATGTCTCTGGACTTCGCCTCAGACAGCCCTCCAAAGCTCTACTGAGCATGCCCCAACAAGCGAATGCCTGACAGTATCCAGCTGCTTGCAGCTCTGGAACAGCTCCCTGTCATTCCAGCTGCTCCCTCTGGTCTTTCATGTCATTCCACCCAGCTCCCTATCATTTCAGCCAATTTTACTCACTTCAGATTGGGTCTGACAAAGCAAATATTTCCCATGTTGTTTCTGAAAACTAATCTTGTTTTGGTTATGTTGGTTTGGTTACTTCAGTCACTACTGTATTTTAGCAGTTTTAGTGCCAAAACAAAATAACCAAAACACTGAAGTTACTGAAATAACTAGGCATATATCATACAGCAAAGACCTATTTGGCCATTTGGAGAGCTAGCCAAAAATATGTACAGTATTTATTAATACAACAATGACTTTTTGTTTCAGCTCTGATCAGCTTTTGTTTCTGCTCTGTGTGGCAATGAAACTCTCATTCCATAGAATGTATTTATTTCTATTTATTATCCTGCCCTATCCTGATGGCTCAGGGCAAGTTACAGTACATAACATCATAAATAATAGACATAAGTGAGTCCAGTAAAAATCCCTTATTGCAAACCTCCTAAACCTTATCCATGCCTCTCAAATGCCTGGCCAAATAAAAAAGTCTTATCTTGCCTCCAGAAGATGCCAGTAAGCAAGGGCCTTGATAACATTTCTGTGAACCTTAAGCCGGGAGAAGAATGTGTTGGAGTGCTGCGAGGAGATAAAGAGCTTGCTGCTCGCACTGTCCCTTATTCTAAATGATTCATCACTCTGTAAGGGCCTAGTGGGTGAAGTGGAGTTCAAACGCAGGACTAGACTCCTAAGCTGCCCTATCAGCAAGAATGCAGTACGGGCTCAGAGAAGTCTGGTTTTAGTGGCTCCGGACAGCTTCCTGATTGGCTAATTCTGAATCTGCATGCTTATTGGCTGCCATGGCCCAGTTAGGGCCGCCACAGCAAGTTGGAATTCAACACATTCCTGGTATCACTGGGTGGAGACAGTAGTCCGCAAGAGCCCAGATCAGATGGGCCGCCTATCAAATGCCTGTTTATTAGGGAGCCGCCAGATATTCACCACCCCTCCACCCCACAGTCCCCACTCACAGCATCGTCCCGGTGAATGTGGAGCCTGTCATGTGGGCAAATGCTGGCTAAAGTGTGTGCCTGCACGCCCACGTGGCTGCCTTCCATCTGTCAATGGGTGCACAGCCTCTAGGCGTGTCCAGGTCGGCCATGACCATAGAGCCCCAGGAGGAAAAGCGCCTATAGTGGTCCGGGGAGCGAGCGCTCCCTCCGCTCTCGCTCTCACAGGCACTGCAACTGTTTACTTTCACTTCTTGGAGCACTCCAAAAAGTGAAAATAAACAAGACCATGAATGAAAACCACAGCAGGGGCAGCGTCCTGGACCCAGGGGTCACCACGGCTGTGTGTCAGTGGGGGGGGGGGGGCATGAAGCACGGTTCCTGCCCATCGGTGTTGTTGTTCATTGCGCAGAACCTACAAGCGGCATCTGTGCATGGGCTCCACAGAGCGAGACCGGACTCCAGCAGACTAATCTCTCATCTATTAACACCCATAGAGGCCTACTGGCCTGAGCCCCACTCCTGCTCTACTCTAGCACTCTTGCAAATCCCTTGCCTCAGCCTTGTCCCCCACTTTATTTTTGCTCCATCCCAGATGCCTGGGCTGGTGGCTTCATCTGCCCTGCTCTCTTTGACCATCTGGCTCTGACCTACCTTGGCTTCTGACTCCCTGGTTCCCAACTAGTCTTGCCCATTGGGACTTGCCTACCTTCCAACATTTTGAGCAGCCAAAGAGAGACAAGCCCCATCCCTTCATTAAAATAAACCTGCCCCCTCATTTGAATAAGCCCTGCACCCTTACACTCATGAGCATGCATGTGCTCACACATAGAGGAACACGCTCTCTCATACACGTAAACACAAGACACGCACAGAGCCCAACACATATGAACGACTCTAACGGGAGGGGGTGGCAGCTCCAACAGCAGCAGCAGGGCCAGCTGAGCTCCAGAGTGAGAGGCGGTTCGGCTGAGTCAGCTCCACTGGCTGCCTGGATCAGTGGGGGTGGGGGGTGAAGCAAGGTGCATCGCCAGCAGGAGCCTGGACAAAGAGGAGGGGACATGCGTGTGGCTCCAGCAGGAGCCAGCTATGCTCAGGAGCCCCAGCAGTGCACTCAGGCACCACAATGTGAATACATGCCCACTGTTGAGTGTGACCGGGTGCTGCAGCTAAAGCCAACCCGCTCCCCGGGCATTTGGCAGGGCTGCTACCATGCAGCCCGCCCCACGTGCGCGCATTCTGGTGCGTGCACACTGCACTCTTAGCAGTGGCTGCTGGGGCACTCTGGCAGCCCCTGTTCCCAAAAGTGGATCCTGGGACTGATGAGAGCATTGGACTTAGTGCTGGCCCCTGGCAGCTCCTGGCACTCTCTTTCTCCCTGCTTTTGTTCACAGAATAAATGGGGCTAAAAGCAACCTACAAGAAAAGATTATAACCAGGGTTACAACCCCTACAAATTACACCCAGAGTCTCAGGTTTTTCACCCTTCATCTCCAGGCTCCAGGTGAAGCCCTGATTTCCACAGGGTAGTCAGGGGTGCCTGCATAATCCCGAGGAATTTCTTTCAGGTGGAGACAGAGCCACATTGGAAAGGAGTGGCTCTCCTGCCCCTGCAGAGCATCAAGATGTCATGACACTCCGAAGGGGGCACTGTCACATCAGAAAAGGGTGGGAGGATCCCTCTACCCTGCCCCTTCTTGGCATGGCCACACCCCTTCAGATCAAAGAGAATGATCTGCAAGATGGTGACCTTGTTACAACCTTGTTGGAGAAGATGGCAGCCTTGTTATAACCCCTGAAGAAACAAGAGGTGTGTGGAACAGCTAGTGTAGAAGAAAAAGCCATACGCAGGTGCAACAGAGAGAAAAATGCCTCCTCACCAGCAAAACCAACACTAGCTGTTGATGTTATCCATCCTTAAGTCACACCATAGTCCTTTATGCTGGTAATTCTCACATAAGAACATAAGAAGTGCCATACTGGGTCAGACCAATGGTCCATCCGGCCCATTCATTACCTTTTGTTTACTCCCAGATCCTGACATTTCAAGGTTACATCCCCCAACCAATTTGATATAATGAATAATGACATAATGAATAGTCACTGTAGGCATAATTTCCAAAGACAGTTCAGTCCCATCAGCTGCCTGTAAAATGTGCCTAAATCATGCACTTCTTATTGTTGATCTGATTATAGTATTGACAAGAGGTCACAACTGAGATCATGATCCCATTGTACTGGAAGTCATACAGACACACAAAGTGAGACACAGTCCCTGCAGACTAAATAGACAAGACAGAGGAGAGGTAGGCAGATATGTTTCTTGACCAAGGCCGCACAGAAGGTCAGTGGTAGGGATGGGACGATCCCAGTTCCTCTGGGTTTCCAGTTTTTTTGCCTTAATCACTGGCCCACAATCCCTCTGAAACAGCTGATGAAGCACCCATTTGAATTGAATGGTAGGCTTGGTAGCAAGGAGAAAGACTGAACAAACAGACTACCAAGAATAACTCTTGCCTTAGTCCTGGTGGCACATTGATTGGCTCCAGTGTGGAACAAGTATGTACAGCAGCTGCCTGTAATGTACCTGTTCTTTCTGAGATACAGAGGATTTCAGTATCTTGTAGGGCTGTGGACCAGGGACTCATGTCAGGTTTTTTTTCTTTCATTTTTTGTTTTTGTTATTTAAAATTGTCGTTTTCATTTTTATTTTTGTTATTAATGAAATTTCATTTTTCGGTATCAGTGTAATTTTTGATTTTGATATCAAAAATTTTGATTTCGCTTTCAATATCCAAATTTTCATTTTCAGTTTCGTTTCCATTTTCGTCAGCCAAAATCCTTGTTCATGCCATGGTTATCTCTCGCCTCGACTACTGCAACCTCCTCCTTGCTGGCCTCCCTCGCTCTCACCTGTCCCCCCTTATTGCAATCCAAAACTCCGCTGCCAAGGTCATTCACTCTGCCCGTCGCTTCGACCATGTGCAGCCTCTCCTCCTCTCTCTTCACTGGCTCCCCCTTCCTGAACGTATCCTGTT